>PVJC01000606.1:8705-117285 GCA_004026665.1 Murina feae
ACTCGTCTCTCATCAGAGAACCCCTTGCCCACGTCCACCCGCAAGCAGACGGCCTCCGCCCCCACCCCCAGGAGGATGGCTCGAGGGGGCGACGATGCCAGTGCCCGAGCCCAGGGTTCCCGGACCCCCGGCGGAGCTGGGCGCCGCAGCCCGGGGACCAAGGCCGCCGAGGTAGGTGGAGGAACTATTTCTTGACGTAATCTGTCTCTGTCGGCCCCGACGCTCCCGCAGTGTCTGCGCGAGCCGAGAGCAGCGATTGTCAGTTCGGAACGTGGCTTTTAAAAATGCGTTTTTAAATAGTGCGTCTGTATGTATTTCTTTGGAGAGCAGCAGCGGCGAGAGAGGGAGGGTGGGAGGGGACTGGAGAAGCCGGGGTGGAGGGAGGGAAGGAGAGAAAGGGGAGAGTGCCTCTGCCCTGGCCAACTCAGCCCCCCAAATATGGGGTAGGGGAAGGTTAGGGAAGGTGGTCCGCGGGTGGGAGGGGTGGGACCTCTGGCCCTCAGACACCTTCAGCATCCAAAGTCCTCTCTTTGCTTCGTACAGATAGGCAAGCACCTCTATTTTAAATTTATTGTCTATCTCTTTTTTTTTTGTCAGCTTGAAGAAGTGGAGGAGAGATCTACACAACTTAAGCGGGGCAACCCCAATCACATCTTCCTGCTCACCCACCTTTGCCCCAATTCCACCTCTGGCACACCCTGACCCCCCAAAAAGAAGTCCCCCCCCCAAGTTCTGTCTGCAGAGAGCCAGGGTTAGAGCGGGCAAGGCAAGAGAGCGACCTCAGTCGTGGGCAAGTAGCTTGTTTTTACGTCCTTCAATAAAAATTTTATGAGGATCATTTGATTGTTCATAAATGTGTCTTTCATTAAATAAAATTGTAGGCTGTTTTTGGAACGGGTAAAGGCAACGGAGGGTTGGGAGGAGGCAGTTTCTTTGGGATCAGACACAGGAATTCTGGAGAAGCCTTGTGATTGCAGGGAAGGACAGACAACTAGGCTTCCTTCCCCCGATAAGTGGGCTGTTACCCTCCTGTTGGAATTTGGGGTTTGGTACCCAGTCCTCTGCTTTCCGTGGGACTGCTCCACGGTGGTTTAGTAAAGGTGGGCTTTAGACAAGCAGGAAACTCTCAGTATGGGTGCAAAAGAGGGGACAGGAAGGTTGGCTGGTGGGGGAGAAGAGCAGGTGATGTCCTTAGAGGCGGATGCACCCTAGGCATGGCAAAGCGAGTTTGAAGGAGGGATGCAATTCCAGGGTCAGAAGGAAAGAGTCCCAGTTTGTGCGAGAAGAAAAAGGCAGGAGCTGAGGCTGAGAGGAGGCTCTGAAGCAGCAGGAAAGGAAGGAGCTTCCAGCTCAGAGATGCCTGCCCTTCCTTCCCACTCCTGTCCCCAGGAGGGACCAAACGCCAGGGTGGGGGCCCAGGCTGGTTCTCCTGCACTTGGGTCAACCTGTCTCCTCTGGGGCGGAGAAGGACTGGAGAGAGGTGTCCCAGAGAGTGTAGTATGTATGTTGGGGGAGGGGGGGGAGGAAAGTTGAGGGGAAAAGAATGGATGTGAAGTCCAAACACTGACCCCAGCTTTCTAGGCCCCATCCCTAGTCCCTGTTCCTCCCCGTTTCCAGCTCTGTCCCTTTCGGTCAAGCGGGGCTGGGATTTCTACCAAAGGGAGGAAGGATGTGAGAAGTGCCCAAGTGCTGGGGAGAACAGACCCGGGGGGGCCTCAACCTCCTTACCCTCGGCTCTGATTGGATTATCTTCCCCTCCCCCAGACAACTGATTTGGAAAATCCAAATAACAGCAAGAAACAGAGTATCTCTTTGGCCTTGATGGAGTTGGGTTAGCTGTCAATCAAAAATTCTCCCTCGCTAGTTCAAGGAAAAGACAAGAGGTTCCAGTCCCCCTGCAGAGGCTTTCTCCAAATCCCTAGCGCTGGCGTCAGCACCTCCCCCAGCCCTGGCGGCTGGGGACCCTGACCAGCTCTTGGGCGGCTGCTGGCAGACGTGTAGCCTTTGGCCGGCCTGGGGCCAGACTGTGACCAAGAGGACATCAAGCACTGAGCCTGAGAGAGACGGAGCCCGAGACAGCCTGAGACCGAACGACTGAAACACACAGGGCGTCAGGCTTGTAGGAAGGAAGGAAGGAGGGACGGGAAGAAGGAAACGGAGGATTAGGCTAAAAAGAAGGCGCGAGGGGAGAATTAAAGAAAAGAGGGGAGGCAAGATGAAAAGAGATGGGAGAGCAGGGAAAGGAAGGCGTGCGGAGAGCAAGACAGAGGAAGGGCGGTGATAGGCAGGATGGGATAGAGCGCTGGCGGAGCAGCCATGGCATTGTGCAGTCCGCCTGCTTGCCGGGCCTTTGCCGGGGACAGGCTCCAGGCACAGCGGCCACTTCTGTCCTGACACAAAGGAGGAAGAGGCCTTCTCTCCTGCCCTTCTCAGCGTCCTGCTCCTGTGGGCGCACTAGGCTCCTGGGATATAGAACCCCTTTTCAGCCCAGGCAGCCTTCCAGGCAGCTGAGGCTGAGCCATGCTTTAGTCAAGGAGCAAAGAAGACATGAAGGAGGTTTCACGCCCTGCTCCTCTTTTGCGTCTCTGCCAGGCCACAGGGCCCATCGGCCCCCATTTCAGCTTTCCTAGGAGAAAGAGACCCCTGGAGACCCTCTCCTGTGGGCCGCTGCCTTTGGAGAGAGCTCTCACCCAGAGTGGCTGCAAGCAGATGCCCCTTTCTCTCCTCGCCTCTTTGACCACTGCCTTTTTTTAAGCCCTGCCCAGCCGGCAGAGGCAGCAGCATGGGGCAGCTGAAATCACAGCTCAAAACCTAAGGCCCACAGGCCCACACCGCCCTGCCGCTGTCAATTTCCCCATGAAACTGAGGGGAGATTGTCACCTTAGTTATAGAGCGTGAACTCAGACCCTCCCTACGCAGGCACAGACAGAGCTGTGGGTCAGGAAGTAGGCCTCGCCCTCAGCCCCCTCCCCACCAATACCCCTTTTGCCTAGGCCTTGCTTAGAGAGTCGGCCTTGGACAGCGGGGGAGGGGGAGCTGGAAGAGGCTGGGGGCCCCTGGGTTCACCAGGCCCAGGTCCCCACAACTGCATATGGCCTGAACCCCCATCCTCTCTATTTGGAGGTAGGGCTCTGCAGCAGATTTTCAGGCTCCCCCAAATCCAGGCCTCTAGGTATGGGAGCTCAAGGATGTGGGAACACCTCGAAGGAGGGGCTTGTCTTCCCAGGTTCCGTTACTCGTACTGAATCCCCTGGCAGATTCCAAGACTCCCTTTCACCCCCACCACTCCCTTCAATTTTCCTCAGCGCAAATGGGGGAAACTCAAGAGACTGGAGGCTACTAGGAACCCCTGTTGTGGAGAGGGTCACCCCAGCTTCAGCTCGCAGCTCTGCACCTACTCTGGTTCTCAGAACTCCCCTCCAACTCCAAAAGATTCCACTGGGCACAGGAAAGCCCCCTAAGGGGGAGGGGCAGCCTTTTCCATCACCTCAAACCTGGGCAGCTACCAAGCCAGCAGCACCGTGGGAAGGACAGGCAGAAAGGCAGACAGGTTAGAGGCATCCTCTCCCCGCGCCCCGCGCCTCCTTTTTAGTGATTTAAATTCCCTCCGGTTCAGTCCACACCGTCAAGTTCGGATTAAATTTAAAACAGGCTTCCCGGTGCCCCCAGCAGGTTACCCCACCGCCGCAGGCAGGGAGGCCGCTCCCGGGCCGTCAGCACCGCCCGCGCGGAGGCTGTGCTCCATTTGCTTTCATTTTCCATCTCCCCCTGAAATGGGCTCATTTCACCTCTTCGCTGCCCTCTCCCCCTCCCCGCCCCCTCCCCGGTTCCCCTCTACTTTCCCCCCTTCTCTCTCCCGATCCCTCTTTGTTGGGAAAAACACACCCACACACAACTCCTCCTGGCTAAGGCCTGCGCTGCACGCAGAAGCGGAACCCTGCTGGCCTGCCGCGAGGAGACCGCGTCCTGCCCCCACCCAGGTGGGTACCGGGGGTCCCCGCTCGCCCGGAGCCCGGCCCCTCCGCCCAGCGGGAGCGCACCCCCTGGGGCCTGTGAACCTGGCCCTCTCAACGCCACGGCCTGGTGCCCGCCGGCCCCCTGCCCCGCCGCCCCGCAGCAAACGGGGCTGTTTCCGGCTCCCCCAAGCGTCTGGCTTCCTCGACTGGGTAGTGGCTGGAGGGGGAGGGCCCCGGAGCTGGGGGTGCTCCCAGCCCGGAGCCCCCGTGGCCCTGGCGACTTGTTACCTGATCTTTCTGTGATGTGTGTGTCGCAAGGAAATTTGCAGTGACTTTGGAGCCCAGACTGCGGAAGCGGAGGTGGCGAAAGGAGAGACAATACGGGTACAATTAAGGGGCCGCAGCCGCCGGTCTCTCCCCCGCCCTCCCTGCGCGACTGGGAGCTGTCTGGCCTCCAACCTCAGGGCAGCCCGCGAACCTGGAGCCGGAACTCAGCCCCCGGCGGAGGGAGCCGGAGGATCTGCCTCCAGGAGGCTGGACTCCAGCTCCCTTGCAACTTGGGGGCACAGCCGCCAGCCCCACTGAGGGGCAGAGAAGGCAGTGAATGAACGTGCACATTCCGACCAATTGTCCCACACCCTTCAGCCTTTGGGAGGAGAGCCCTAGGGTGTGGGACGCCTCAGACAGAGAGACAGACAGGCAAACCGCAGCTCCAGAGGCAGACGGACTCACAACACGAGTGTGAGCCTGAAATCAAAGGCAGGTTCAACATTCCCTGAGGCCTCTCTGCCAGGCCGCCGGGCGCCGATCTCCCTACCTTCTCTCCCCTGCAGGGCGGTGGACAGAGACCTGGAAGACTGGGTCCAATCCCGCCTCGGGAAGCGCCTTCGTTACCTGCTCTTCGGTTCCCCACGGCCACAGAGGCAGGGCAGCCGCCTCCCGCCCGAGGAGGGAAGCCCCGGCCGCCGCCGCCGCCGCCGCCCGCCCTCCTTCCCTCCCTCCCTCCGTCTCGCCCTCCCTCCCTCTCGCCCTCCCTCGCGCGCTGCCGCTCACGGGCCCTCCCGCGGGCAACCTGTTCTGGACCCAATCCAGGTGCCTCCGAAAGAGAGGAAGGCGAAAAGGCATCCTTATGTGCAAAAGGGAGAAAGGAAGAAGGACCCTGAACTGCATCTATGTGTCACGCTCCGCGCCTGGAGTGGCCTCGGTTCCACGTCCCGGCCACGGCCCTGCCCCTGCGGGGAGGTGTGCGCCCGGGGCCTCTGCCTCGCCCACGAGGACCGCCGCGCCCCACGCACTGCGAGCTGCACCCCGCGGCCCGCCGCCGCGGCCACCCGAACACCTCTCGGACCTCAAGGTCCTTCGTACAGACTCCACATCCGGCCGCCCGGCTCGCCGCGGGCCTCCGCCCCGGAGCCGGCTCCGCTCCGCCCGCAGCCCGAGTCCTGGCGCCCACGCGGTCCCCCTCGTCTGCCCGCACGCACGCCCGACACCCCTCCGAGGCGCGGCGCCCGCCCGCCGGGGCGCACCCCGCTTCCGTGTGGCCCCCGGGCTGCGGACCTCCTCCGGTGCACCGGACCCACACAAAGCCCGGCGCCCTGACGCTCCCCTCCGAGGCCCCCTCCGCCGCCGCCCTTCACCTGTTTCCGAAAAGAGCTGCGTCTCCGTGTCGACCCGGGCCTGGGGCCCCGGCGGCGGGTGCTGGGGGGCCGGGGTCCCGGGGAAGCCGCCGAGGATCGAGGGTCCGAGGGGCTGAGCCAGAGCCCGCAGCCGCGAGACGTCTCAGAGCCCAGGGCGCTCCTTGGCGAGCTCTCGCCTTTTCCTCCTTCTCCCACAAGTCTTAAACACTCACATGCCGAGAGTTCAGCTCTATAAATCCTGTTCCTCTTTCCCATATCATAATTAAAAAAAACCAGTAGGGGAGGTTTTAACTTTTATTGCGATTTCTGGAGTTGGGCTGCGGAGCATATATTAAGTTTACGCTTATGCGCTCTCGGCGGGGAGGGTCCTTTAAGAAATAAAAATCCATCTTAATATCTGCAGACGAGAGAGATAATTTTTCCCCTCCTCTTCACGCTGTTTCTTCTGAAGACTCCCTTCCAGCGAAGCGAATAAATAATCACCACCACCTTAGCCATGATCCATGGCCCCAGGGGCCTCGGGGCAGACGCTGGCCATCAGACTGGCCCTCACCTTGGCCCTGTGAGAACGCACCCCATTCACCAGGATTCTTTGGGGGTGACACCCAGACCCAAGGCTCAAGGACCAACCCCCATAAGCTCTTGGGCTCTGGAACAGAAATGGAGGCAGAGAGACCCAAAGCGCAGAAGCCCTTCATTGGTGAATTTCGGCCCATCAGGGACCCATTCTCCAAGACAGGCACCCCTGAGCACCCGCCTTTACTGGGGGCTCATTTCATCCAACTGGCCGGTGCTTCTGGCAACCTGAAAATTCAGAGACTTCTGAGGGCTCTCAAACAGGGGGTCCCCCTGCCTGCCTCTAACCAGCTGGTCTTCCTCTCTGAAAACCTCCCTGTTCCCTGGGAGCCAGAGAGATTTGAGCACTTCCATGCAAGGGAAGATACTTTCCCCTACAAATGGCTAAGGAACAGATGGAAAGGCAACCTGACAAGTTCAGCTGGATCGAAGAGAGGCTCTATTCCCATTTTCTCCTCTATTCTCCTCAGGGTGAAAATAAATCTCTTTGTGTAACAGAGAGGAAAAGAAATGAGCATGCAGGTAAACGCATACAGGGGATTTAAGAGAGCCTAGAGGAGATAGAGATGTAGAAACAGAGACCCACACTCACACAAGGTTACAGATATCCCCTAGCAGAGAATTGCAAGAATATGGAACTCCACATATATATTTTGTTACAGGGACATGACTTTATTTCCCTGTCTGAAAGTTTATAATGTTTTAATAATCATAATAATTCCAAAGTAAAAAAACTTGTCCTCCTTTTGGCTTTCTCTTTCCCAGTCTCTCTGAGAACTGGGGTATATCTCCCCACTCTCCTGGATTCTCCCCTCTTTCACCGCCCCCCCATTTTTCTCCATAAGCAGAGAAACCTCTTTTGAGAACTTCTCTCTAGCATCAGGATCCAGAATTGAGGAACCAAGGGCAAGGGGTGGATGGGGAAGAAGGGGAAGAAGCTTTGCAAAGTTTCATTTGCTCAGATTTCCTCTCACCCCATTTCCTCCCCTCCTTTCCATGGCATCAGCCAACAGCCTTCCCAACAATATGGTAAAGGTGGGCGCTGGCAGCCTCCATTCACCCAGACATTTCCACACAATGCAGATAAGCAGCTGCCTGATAGCCATAGTCACAACAGCCCAAGGCCTATGGGCCACAAACAGCTAGACTGAGACCAGAGCTAGCTAAGTTCTTGCCCTAATGTTTTCTAGTATGTGTGTGTGTATGGGGGGGGTACATTTCTACTTGGACTTGATGCTTTCCTCTAACCTACTAACACCCTAACTATGCCCTTCCTCCTGGGCATGGAGCTATAGAGGGGGAGGGAAGGTGACCGGTGACCGAGCTAGTGCTCAGAGGTCCCCAATTGCTGGGACCCCCAGGCACCCCACTTTTCTAAGGGGAAGCTTCGCCCCAGCCTTCTGGAGGCATAGTTTTTCCTTGGAGGTGGCAGGTGAGAGAAACTAACCCTTCCAGAGACTCCCTTCTCTTTCTCTCCTCTTCTCTCTCCTAATGACCCTGCCCTACCCTAGCTGGTCCGCCAGACCACCTCTTGCTCAAATTCCCCAATTTCCTTGGAATTGGCTAGACTGTCTTTGTTTGTCTCCATCAGCTGAGTCCAGGAAACAATAGCTGCAGGAGAAACTCCTCTCCCTGAGCCCCAGGGATTGGGACAGGCTGAGGAGTAGACAGTAGAAAGTGGGGTTTTCAGGCTTGCCCAGCCTGGCCCCACTCACAGTTTGCCCTCCTCAGTCTGTATCCAATGTGCCCTACCTGGAAGGGGGCTGTGGGGCAGGCCCACAGGGGAGGGACGGAGCTGGATAGATGGGTTGGGGCCCTCGACGAAAACCGACTGATGTAACTCAGGCAGTTTCTTGTTGCCGAGTTCAAAACTCAATCCCAACAACATGAAACTACCTAAGCCACAGATCAGCTGAGCGAGCAGGGCGGGAGATTCAGCTTTGCCTCTATCGGGAGGAGAAGGGAAGGGGGTTGGGGAAGGAAGAAATTCAGCCCCGTCCCCCTTTCCGCCCCCACAACCTCCCTGAAGACTAGAGAGTAGACTTTGGGTGGCTGGGTGGGTAGGGGTCTGACTGCCTCTTCAGCTTCTGGTCCAAGCAAATGTTCAGGCAAACTCTGATGAAATGGGACCTCCAGTCCCCAAACCCACACCCCACCTCCAGCATCGCAGCGGACCCATTCCCCAGCCTCTGGCCCTGGCCCTGGCCCTGGCCCTGGGGGAACCCCAAGTGTCCTTCCAGTCTTGAGCTGGGTTGCCTGTCCTGCCCATCGGGCTCTTCCGCACTCTCCTCCTAGATTCCCTCTGATCCTCTCCCTCTCAGCTCAACTCTGGCTTCCCTGCGTTTGTGGGTAGCCGAACCACAGAGCCTGTGCTCCAGCGCCTCTTCCAATCAGGCCACTTGCCTGGCAAAGCCCCATGGTGAGGGAGTGTGGGGACCGAGAGCTTGGATAAGGCTCACATCCAAACCAGCAGAAAGCAGAAAAACCTAAGCTTCAAGCTCCAACCCTCTCTAGCCCGCCCTCCCTCTGCTCCCCTCAGCAGACAGCCAGACTGAGCGACATCGAGATCCATGTGTCAACCTTGAGGCAACCCTAAGTGCCAGTGGAAGAGAAAGAAGCCAAAACCTACCAATTTACCCGTTTAACCACTGAACCCCACAGCAACAGGCCGAGGAGGGTAGGAAAGGGAGCTCACAGCCACTGCCCTCCGCTGCTAGCATCCACAAGTCCACAAGCAAGCCTGGGCTCTCGGAAAGCTCTGGTGCCCAAAACTCCTTCCTTCCTGTTCTGCCCGCCGTGCACCGGGCACCTGGGGACGCTGCTGGTCCCCACTCTGCCGCCAAGAGAAGAACAAGAAACCGCTTCTCCTACCTTGTCGCCGCCGCCGCTGCCTCCTGCTGCCGGCGCTTCTGCTGCTGCTGTCGAGGGGAGGGAGGGGTGGCTGAGCTTCTCGTGTCCCCCTCCAGCGGTTAAGTTTATTCCTCTCTTTGGATAGGTGGGGAGCTCTTGGGGTTCCCCCGGGCAGCGGTGGGGTGTGCCTGGCCCAGCACCCCAGGCAATCAGATCCGTCTGCTCCTCAAGATTGCAGTTTGCTCTCTGCCTCTTTCCCTCCTCCAGTCACCTTTCAATGCATCTTTTACTGCAGCACCACATTATATTTGCAGATCATAAAATCCACCTCTCGCGCGCACCAAGACCGTCCTGACATTACTGTTTTATGACCTTGACTTATTGTGGTCACCTGGATAATATTTAAATCAACGTTATGGTCTCTCACTTACATTAAACCCGCCAAGAGGCGTTCTAGAAAGGCTCTAGGAGATGAGTCAAACACAAAACACACACATCCACACACGGAGCCTCTTGAGGGAGGGGGTGTCGCTAAAAAAAAACCACTAAATACAAAAACCACCCATTTGAGGATTATGATTCTGGAAATTTATTAGGATTTTTTCTCCATTAAGGAAGCTACATGCAAAAGATACAACATACAGAATATCTTTAAATAACACAACTGCCAGACAGGGACAGGGTGATATTGGAGAGGGGGGAGGTGTCTGTCTTTGCTTCACTATGCTCTATTTTTAAATGTTTTGTTCCTCTGGATGGAAATGTTCAGATGGCAGTGAATGGGGGATGTGGGTGCTAGGAGGATGGGAGAAATGCAGAAAGCAGTACAAATACAAGACTTCAAGCAGATTCTCTGAGCAACTGGGAGGTACAGACACGGAGAGGGTTTGGTGGAGGCGCTGGGTGCTACGATGAACATACAAACACTAGCTGAACTTCCCAAAACATCTATTCTAAGGAGGAAATACAGCAAGAAAGGAGCAATTCTGACTGTGCTCTGTGAGATTACAGACCTTCTCTGGTTCATTTTTGTCCTCTTTTCCCCTCCCCCCAATTGGGTGTATTCGACCTTAACTTTGCATAGAGAACAGGATGCTGTGTGTGAGTGCGTGGGTGAGTGAGGGATTGACACACACACCAGTCACACTCCCACCCTTATCTATGCAGGCACGCCACACCCCAAGCCCCTGCACCCCATTTCTCATGCTTTAGGTGGACGCATCTTCACAGCACGAACCATTGGTCCCTTGGAAGGAGAGTCTGAGGTCTTTGCCTTTTTTGCAGGCGCGTTGCATTTATACTCAGGGAGGGAAAAAATATACCACCAGGCACAAAGGGAGGAGGGGCGGGGAAAGGAAGAAAGGGGTGGGGGGAGAGGGGAGGAGGAAGGGAGGCCAAGGGCTCAGGTGAAATTAAAATTGGAAGTCAGTTCCCGAATCCGATTCTCTCGGTTCATTTTCTTGAGTTTCATTCTGCGATTTTGAAACCAGATTTTGACTTGTCTGTCTGTAAGGTTAATGGTCTTGCTAATCTCCAGGCGGCGCTCTCGCGTCAAATACATATTGAACAGAAATTCCTTCTCCAATTCCAGCGTCTGGTGTTTAGTATAGGGGCACCTCTTCTTCCTTCCGCTCTTTGCTGTCAGCCAATTTCCTGTGGTGTTTTCTGCCTTTATCTCCTCTGTTAAAAATAACATTATTTACATAAGTATCCCTGCAGAGGCAACCCCTCCAGAATGCTGCAGCCTTCGCCAGCCTGCTGTGGGGCGGCTGGCGGAGTACAGGGTAGCTGCTCTTGTTCCACAGGCCTGGCTGGCGGGGTCCTCTTGGCTCAGGGCCTTTGGAATATCTTTGGGGTCTAGAGTTTCAGGGAGAAAGAAAAGAGGTTCTTGCCTCCAAAGCATTTATTAAATTTAAATTATCCCAATCCACCTGGACCTAGCAGATTCTTAGTACTCCCTACTCCCTCAGCTTGCTGACCCTGGTGGGCACTTGAAACCTCACCAGGCCCTCCCTCCTCTCTGTGGCATTCCAGCTCTGGAAAATCCAACCAGAGGGAAGAGTATTTTCCAGGCCCCAGACTGGGTGGCAGCAATTCCCAGAGAGCTTTGACCCCTTTCAACTCAGTGGAGGGACGGCGCCCCAGCAATTCCCAGAGAGCTTTGACCCCTTTCAACTCAGTGGAGGGACGGCGCCCCATTCTCTGCAGCCAGTGGCCATTGCAGCTGTCCCGTGCCAGACCTCCAGTCCCTGCTCCCACCTGAAGTGCCACAGAATGACACTGTCCCATTTGATCTCCCATTGCCAGCTCTTCCTCTCCTGGCCATTTCCCCCCTGATGTCGACCCTGAGGCAAGGGAACTTGTACAGGCAGCAGAGGTCAGGGGCAACAGCTCTGGGGCATGCTGAGGGGTCCTGGGACAACAGTCCTGGCCATAGGACCTAAGGTCAAGGGAGAGAGCTATCCTGAGGAAATGAAGCCTCTCGGAAATCTCCTGCCTGGTCTCTGTAGCTATGGATGCCTGCATGTGTGTGTGTATTACTGCAAAGAAGCATTCTCCTACACATATGCATGCATGTTATTCATATAAGGAGATACTGCAAGTAGTGTGCATTTCCCATTATCTTACTGATAGCTTCTCTCCCTGGACCAGGTTCTTGCTGAAATGGACCGGCCTTACGCTTCAAGCAGCAAAAGAGAGCTGGGCCATCTTTTCTAGGGAAAAACCCAGAGTCCAGAGACCAGAGAGGGGCGCCCAGTAAGAGACTCTGCTGATGGCTCTGCACTCTGTCTCCCAAATGCCAAATGCCAAATGAAATCACCAGCTTCCTGGATCTTATCTTGATGGGGAGTGGGGGGGGGGGTCCAGGGAAACCAGGAAGCACCAGAAAAATGCAAACTTGAGGCTATAGTTTAAAACATCCAAATGCCCTTCATTCTGCTCCCACCTCTGCACCGGAAGCCTCCAAGTGAAATGATTTAAAGGCTTTTCACACCTAACTCTGTCTTATTTTCTTATCAGGTGTGTTGGGTTTTGGAGGCAGGGAAGAAATTACAAATGGTGAAGTCTGGCCAAAAGCCCTCTTGCCTCTGGCCAGGTGGAGACATCAAAATGGGAGAGGGGAGGCAAGAAGGGCAGAAGCAGAGAGTCGACTGAGAGGGATTAGTTGGGGTGGGAGGGCTTAGATTGTTGGGGGGAGGCAGGAGAGAAAATGGAGCTACCAGAAAGGGGGCAGTTGGAGTCAGGAGGTGGACTTACCAACCTTGACTTTGCTTTGGGAGGGGCTAGGACAGCCTTTCCTACCCTACATACCTGCACCCCAACCAAGCTCAGGGTCTGAGGAAAGGGTGTAAAATTAAACTTTCATGTTGCACCAAAGCCACCATGAAGGCTTTGTGGGTGTGGGTGCCTCACTCTCCCCCTCATGCTCGCTTCTGAACACACCTGATCTCCTGGCCAGGGTCTCCATGAGGTAATTTGCAAAGGCCCCCTTTGCGGAGGAGAGCCTTAGCCCTTGCCCCCCAAAAGAGAGTGTGTGTGTGAGTGTGCACAGGCTTGCGTGAGTGTGTGCGGAGCATGTGAGAGGCGTGTGTGTGAGTGTGACACAGGTCGCCAGGCATGCGTGTGTGCCGCATCCATATACGTGCACCACGAGATCCAGGCTGCTCAGCTCTAACTAGCCCACCTGCCTCAACACGCATCCCTATTATATACAGCGCCCAGGAGCCAGTGCCTTGGCGAGCAGCGTTATCCCTCCCCTCCCAGGTGGGCCTTCCTGATGCTTCTGGCTCCAACTTTTCCGGAGAGTAAGTCTCCTCAGCCTCACTCCACTGCTCCTGTTTCCTCCACATTCTTTCTCCAGGTGTCAGAGAAAGGTTCCGAAGGCCTCCAGTTCCTGCAGCAAAAATAAATCTTGAACCCTGAGCTTGAACTCTCTCTCAAACCGAAATCACAATGCAAACCAATTAAAGCCACACTTCCTTGCCATTCCCACAGAAATTTCCCAAGCACTCATTTGTAAGCAGCTCTCAGAAACCAACAAACAAAAAAAAAATTCACCAGAGAAAAGAAAAAGAAAAAAATTAAAAGGGAGACAAAAAACTTAACAACAGTCCAAATGCCCCTTTCCAACGCCAAACCCAAGCTAGACGTCTGGGGGAGAGAGGGACCGGGCGGGCAGCCTTTCACCTCCACCTCTTCCGCTTCAGCTCCGCTGCCCTAGGCCCCGGCCCGGCCCCAAACCGCAGGAGCCCAAACCACACGCACAGATGAGACACACAAACAACAAATCGCGCTTTACAGGAAACAATTTTCAACTGGAAAAACACAGTATAAAGCGAAATCTCCTTTCTCCCCAATCTTCCTTAGTCCCTGACCCAACATCGCCATTTTAAGCTTTTTGCAAGCTTCTGTCCTGAGCGCGGGGACATCAGCCCCCCACCAGGACAACCGCGTAGATCGAGCAAACCAAACCCAGCACAGGCCTGGGAGTGGCCCTCCGGCCTGGGCAGCTGCAGGCGTCCGCGGTGCGCGCCGCGCCGGGTCTTGGCGCCCCGGCCGCAGCCTGCCGGCACCTCCACTTGCCGGCACCTCCACTTGCCGGCACCTCCACTTGCCGGCACCTCCACTTGCAAGCACCTCCACTTGCCGCCTACCTTCCCTGGCAAAGGACGCGCTTCCCGCCTGGCGCTCAGCAGACAGGAGTCGCAAACTGGGGTCTTATTCCCAGGACCATCCAGGCCTCCTCGGCCCAACCTTCTCCCTCCCCCCCGCCCCACCCGCCCGGGGCAGGAAGACCAAATATCCGAGCATTCCAGCCCGGCCGGCCCAGGCGGCCTTACCTTTTGCTTCGTTGTCCGAGGTGTCGGGGCTGGAGTCGGCGGCTTTGGCCCGCTCCTTTTCGCTCTCCAAGGGGCTGCCTTTGGAGCCCACCAGGCTCTGCTCCGTCTTGATCTCACTGGGGCTGGGGGTCTGGCTGTCAGACTTGGGGGTCTCAGGGAAACTCACTTTGCCCCCGAGCTGGGGCGACTCCAGATGTTCGGCGCGCGGGTTGAGACTGGCCCGCTGCTCGAAAGGGGCTTCGAAGTCGTTGGTCCCGGCACAGTGGGGCGGCTTGTCCAGCGCGGAGTAGCTCGGGCTGGCGCGGTAATAGCTGGGCACGGGCACCTCGTGCTCCCCGAGGCAGGACTCTTGCAGGGGGTGGGAGTAGAGGGCTGCCTCGGGGCCACTTTTAGCCCGCTTCTCTGCGCTGTACATGCAGCAGACATTCTCCTCCTTGACACTAGGTGGGTAGGAGCAGGAGGACAGCGGCCTGCCAACAGGTTGCTCCAGGCGGTAGGCGGCTTTGGGGTCGCCCCAGGAGTCCAGCTGCGACAGGTAGGACGGGTAGGTGTTGAGGGCGAGGCTGGGGCTGCTGCCCTCGTCCCTCTTGGAGAGCGAGGGCGTGAGCCCGCATCCCCTCATCACCCCGCAGTTGAAGTCACTCCCAGATTGCATATACATGCCTGCGCTCCGGCTACAGCGCTCTCCTCCGCCGGGCGCAGCCAAGGGCTCCGCGTACGAGTTGGGAGTTACATGGCGAGGGCATGTCATTTTCAGAGAGAGGGCTTTTTAAGGAGCAACACTACGGCGGAGGAGCTGACATCTTTTTTTCCCCCCATCCGGGAGGGGGGGCGGTTCGAGGGGGCGGGAGGGAAGAGAAGGGAGGGGGGAATAGCAGCTCCATAATTATCCGCACATTCGGGCCTCACCATGTGACAGCTAGACCAATGGGATTTGAAAATGGCCTTGATGATTCAGACGGCCGTGACGTCAGCGGGGTCAAGTTGTCGGCAGGCGGAGCGCGGAGCGTGGAGTAACAGCGCCACCTAGCAACCACCTCGGGGTAGGGGCGCCCGAGCACTTCACGGCGAACAAAGGAAGCGCCCGGGGGCGACAGGGGCAGCAGGAAGGTGGAGGGAGATTGGGCGGGGGTGGGGGTGCGGGGTGTCTAGGGAGAATGGGGTTTGTTTACCCGGGAACCCGCCCGTACTCCTGGGGAGGAGGGTGGGAAGGGGGGTGGGATGCAGGAGAGACGGAGAGAGCGAGGTAACTCCCGGCTCAAAACAGTCAAATTCAAATTAAAAGGTCAAGACACCGTTCAGGTACTTCCTCCCCTCTCCTCACCTCCCTTTTCCTCTCCTTGGACGCTCGCCTCTGCTTCTTCCCTTGGGATGGGACTAGGGTAAGGGTTTGGCGGGAGAGGGCTCCAGTGGGCAGAGAAATGGAGGAAAAGTTAAGGAATCCCAAACAGAACTAAAGTTTCTGCTTTCCTGTATCCTCGTTTGGCCCGGCGTGGCCTTTGGGACTGAGAGCTGGGGGACCGCCAGTCACGGAAGTTGATCAAGTTGCAAGTTCCCCTCGGAGTTGACAGGGAATCTCCAGAGTAGGAGAGGTCAGGAAGGGGGTCCCCTCACTTTAGGGCTGCTTGGGGAAAGGAGGTTCCGGGGGAGCCAGGGTAGGGAGGAGGGAGCTGGTGACCTGAGACAGGGTCGGGCCCAGGAGCGCTGCCTGGGCCTGGCTGGGTGGGTGGCTCCTGGGTCACCATCTTCGGGGCAGGAAGGCTTTGGTCTTTGGGTGGGTTTGGTTGCTTTGCTCCAGGCCCCAGTGGCTCTCGCTTTCCAATGGACCTTGCTCCCACCAATCCAGGGACTGTTCCCAGAGAGAAAGAGGGAACCCGCGGGGCCTCAGTCGGTTTGGGAGAGTTGCGTCTCACACGGAAAACCAAGACACCAGGCTGGACAAAATCCTACCCCAAGAACTGTCCTTTGCAGAGTGAATGAGCTGGGGGCATTTTTGAAAGGAGAAAAGGTTCGAGTCTCTTATTGCGGTTATTTTTCAATAAAGGGAACCCGGCAGGAAAGGGGACAAGTATGTCTGAAGTAGCTCTTTCCGTTTCTCCATTGCCATTCTCCCAAAGCGAACTAAACTCTCCACGCCTTCCTCAGGAAACGGATCTGGAAGAGAACTTGTTTTTCTGGTCGCCCCACATTTCCCCCTGGACAAGCCTCCGGTTTCTACTTTCCGAAGGGCTGGAGCCTGGCAGGAAAGAAAGGACTGAAGCTCTGCGCGCCCTGGCGAGGAGCAGAGAGGAGGCCCGAGCCGGGGCAGCAAGAAGGGGACTTCGGAAATAAATCCACAGGATACCCTCATCCAGTGGTCCAGAGAGAAGGCGCAGGGGTCCCTGAACCCAGAAAGACGGGAGGAACATCTGTAATGTATGACTTGCTTGCAGGGCCAGCCAGCGGAGATTTGGAATGGTTACGTGTTTTCATTTGCGGAGGTCGCCGTGGGCTCGGCGCAGGGGCTGGCCCAGGCAAGGTTAGGCTGTTTAGGCTGCAAAGGAGACTTGGTTCAGCCCGGCAGCACTCAATCCAGAGAGCCTTTTGTCCCACCACCCACCCCCAGGGAAACGGAGGCGGCTTTATGGCCACTCTGTTTGCATTATCTGCATAAGTCTTTCCCCACCAGTTTGATCGAAACTGCTCGCTTTTACGAGGACCCAACGAAAATTCCCCGTCATATTTATCAGCCGGGGATAAAAATTTAGTATGGGAACTGAAATTTCCTCATTTATGGGGCGATGAAATTAAAGACTGGAGCAATTGAAAATTATATGGCTTTGGGGGTTCCCTCCCCCCTCTTTCACGGGGCCTTTATTTTCCTGCCTGGTGTGCCTGTCCCTGGAGTCTGGCGCCCCAGACCCCTGCCCTTGCGCCCTGTCTGGGGTTCTGGCGGGGCCCTCTCCCTCTGCTCAGGTGCCACTTGGCCACCTTGGCCTTTCCCGGTCTTTTTCTCGGTGTTGGGAGCTGGGGGCCTGCACAGAACTACAGAAGCCTCTGCCCGGCCAGGCTGCGATCCGGCGGCAGGGGCAGCGGGAAGTGGAAGTTTGCAATGAGCCTCACAGAGAAAGGGTCTGAGCTTGGCCTGGGAGCGGGTGAAGGAGGCTGGGGAGGAGGGCGAAGGAGACAAACTCCAGATTACCTCTCAAACCCAGCGAGTCCCTAGGCTTAACCTGGGGAACCAGCGGGAAGGGAGTGGAGTCACTCGGCTTTAGGACCAGTCTGCCCCTACCAGCCCGACTCCCAATCCAAACTCGCTCCTTACCTCACGCACGGGAGGGGATGGAGTCGCTCCGGAATGCTTGCCATTATTAATGGAAGTAATCCCCGTGGGACGAGGAACCTCCCGCCTGGACTCCCACTTCCTCACAAGAACAAATAGTGTTTAAAGTTGAAATAATTAGAAGTATGATAAACACGGCCCATTAATGAAAAAAGAAATCAAATTCATCAGCCTAAGTAGGACCCCCGGTGGGACAAATGTTTGCCTTTAATTACGCAGGATAAACGCAAACTCGGAGCCCGTTAAACCGGAGCCCGTGCACACGCAGACTTGAATTCAACTTGCAGGGCTTTGCAGACTTTGGAATTCTGCCCCAGCGGGTGTGATGGGAAGGAAGACTTGAGTGGTGAGGGTGAGGAGGGGGCAAGAGGAGCGCTTACATGGGGCGGTCGGTAGGTCCCAGCCCTGCCCCCCTTGAGCTCGGTCTTTCCCGAGGCCACGAGCAAAGGCCGGTTCAGTCCTATTGTCCGGGCCTGGCGTTCAAAGGCACCGGAGTTGCCAGGGCCATCCTGCCATCGCCAGGCGCCCACGGGCCCTAGGCCACGGGGACAAGGCCTTCAGGCCTGCACCCCGGGGGACTGGATCGGGCCCGGGAGAAGCCTGTGTTGCTGGAACTGCGTGTTGAGACATTTCCCCAGCTCCCCAGGAGTAGCAAGAGAACCGCAACTCTTGGGCTTCATCTTCTTGCCTCCACTTGAGGATGTAAAAATCTAGGGGCTGCAGGCCAGAGAGGGGTTCAGGCGGCACCCACATCTTGACAAATCCCGCCTATCCCAAGAGTCCTGGCCCCTTGAGCCCTTCTTCCTAGGACCCGGACCTTGGGGAGAAAGCAAGGAGGCAGTGCTGGGCCTCCTGCCGCTGGAGGAACTGTGGCAGGGAGAGGAGGAAGGTGCTCCTTGCACATTCCAGGGTGTTTGGTGGGCTCCAGGGGCAAGCCGAGGGCTGGGGCACTAGCGTCTCCATGTAAAAATAGAAGAAAAATGGAGTGCTTTACAAACAGAAAAGAACCCCGCCGGCTGGCTGTTTTCTTGGCTCAAAGCACCCCCCAAAACCATCCTGATTTCACCAAGGAAAATTAGTGACGTTTCACCCTCCAAGCACCCCCAGAAACACCCTGATTTCGCTAAGGAAAATTAGTGAAGCTTCTCCAAGAGGTTAGGGAAGTCAACTAGGAAATTCCAAAGGTGAAGAGAAAAAGGAAAAGGGGCCCTCCCTCTGTGGTAAAATAAAAACTAAGTGTGTGTCTTGAGATCTCATCAAGCAAAATAGAAAACAAAATCACACTAGTGGTGAAAATTGCAGGGTTTTTTCCTCTTGTTTTGGAGTCCCAAGTAAATAATTTTCCTTCCAAAACTTGAAAGAAAGATTTGCTTTTCTTTTTCGCCAGCACCAGACTCTGCCTCGGCTTAACTGGGAGAAAGGAAATCTCAGACAAAATACAAATGCTCAGAAACCCAGGAAAGAGCTTTTCAAACAGGTATAGGGAGGGAGACGGGAGGCTGAGGACACCTGGGGGGGGGGCCCTCTGGTCTCCCCGCTCTCACAGCCATTCCACCCGGGCAGCCAACCATTCGAGTCGCTCTCACATCTGGACCTTGTACACACATTTGCACCCCGATGCTATGGAATTTGCCAATTACACATGTGTCAAATTGTGCTTCATTTTGGATACAGAGCCCCAGATATTCACTTTTACCCAAAAATGCACTTCCTGCAACCCCAGAAGTCTAAGAGCCTGACCAGCATAACTGCCTTTTGGAAGGAAGCCGACCAACGCTTTAACTTTGCCTCCTGAATCAAAACGAAACCAGATAGCAAAGGCGTCCAAAAAAAGCTTAGCGAGGAGCAGACGGGTGGGAGGATGTGTGGGGGGGGAAGGCCTTGCTCCCCACTTGAATGGTTTGCTTCTAAGTTGCCCCAGTAGGTCCGGTTTCCAGCCAGAGCCAGGGCTGTGGTTGGGCCGCTCCCTCCGGCGAAAGCCGGCTCCTTCCTTACCCGCTAAATTCCTTTTCCAAGATCTGCTTTCCATCATTGACTTCTTTCTTTCTTTTGTTCTTTCTTTCTTTCTTCTTTTTTCTTTCTTTCTTTCTTTTTATTATTTTTTGCTCCCCCTTCCTTCTCTGCATTTTTCTTCCCTTCTCTTTTTTTCTGCAGTTCATTTTCCTTCTTGTTTTCTGATCCTTTCCTCTTTCTTCCTTAATTCATTGTCTTTCTCATTTTTCCTTCTTTCTTTCCTTTCACAATTTATTCTTTGCTCTTCTCTTCCCTTCTCAGTGCTTCCCTTCCTCTTGACCTTCTTCCCTGGTCTTTCTTGTTGGTCTCTGTTGCGATGGGCTCTGTGAAGGGAGAGGATCAGGCTCGGTGGGTCGCATCCCTCCCCAACCGGCTGCTCAGGCTTGGAATTGACCTTCTCCTGCCTTCAATCTTAACTGGGCTTCTCACAAGGAGAAGCGTAGGGCTGCGGCAGCCAGAGGCCAGGCCTTAACAGTCGCCATTAGAGGAGAAACTGACTCCGATGGCTCCCTGCAGCGCTGGTTCCAGGGCTCAGGTATCTTCATTTCAATCTCCCCAAAAGAGCCTAGTGCACCAGGCCTATCTTTTGGAGAATTAGCTTCATCTTTGTGTTGACTTCTAGAGTTGAACAGTAAAGTAACCTCGATTTGAGACCAATTGATTTCCCCAAAGGCTGCAGTCAGGGGAAATGGAGGAGTGGGGTTCTGTCAATCCCAGGTGATTCAAGGAGCAGATCCAAGGACTTACTGGTGGGCTTAGTAGCCCAAGGCCATGTCCACTTGGGCACCTTTGTTCTCTGAGCTCCCAGACTGCAGCCCTGCTGGCCATCCTTCTTCTGTCTGGCAACCACTGCAACCTCTGGGCAAGAGGAATTTCTTTGGTGTTTTGAATTCTGTCTTTCTTCAGACCCATTGTGGACTTAGCGGGAGGCAGGGCAGTGTGTACAGAGACCTTCCCAAATCCCAAATCTGTGGTCTGAATCAAGGTTATGGGTTTCCACTTTATGCAGTGGGTTGAGGGTGTGTGCAGTGTGTGTGTGTGTGTGAGAGAGAGAGAGAGAGAGAGAGAGAGAGAGAGAGAGAGAGAGAATGATGCCTGCAGTCAAACAAGAGGGCATGATGGGGGAGGTCTGGTCTTACTGAAATCGGCAGTCCCCAAAGCTGGGTCCAATGTGGGCCTCAGAAAATATCCATCGCAATCTGTAAGCCTTGTTTTGCCTTAGGCAGAGCAAGGCAGCTTCCAGATCCCCCCACCAGGACCCCAGAGCCTCTGTCTTCCTAACCTCCCCCAAATCTTGAAATTTCATTCATAGCAAAACCAAAACTTTAAGTTTTAAAAAAAGGGGAGGAGGAATCTTGTAAAACTTTTATGCCAAACAAAGTTATAAAAACTTCCGGGCAATGCCTTTTCCAGAGGTTTATATGAATAATAAAGAGAGTAGTCGCGTGCACGGGGGGCTGTGGGGCCCTGGGAAGAGAGGGTTCAGCAAACAGCACGATCCAGCCCTGAGGCACCAGAAAACCCAGGGACTGCCCCCTTGAGGGAATATCGGCCCAGAAAGGAATTGCCCTACAGATTCCTGAGAGAGGTTGGGAGAGGGAAGGGGGGTGCCCTTGACTTCCTTGAAGTTCAAAGTTCCTCTTTGCTCTGGAGAGAAAAGTCCTCTCTGCCCTTAGCCCACTCAAGAAATTAGCCCCAGGTACCTCCCCCCGCCCTGTGATTGAGAACTGGCCCCAGGTGTCCCCAAGTCTGTTCACCATTCAGATATCTGGTCTGTAACTCTCAGAGCAGAGCTCTCAGCCTCTCCGTCTGGGTCACCTCACAGGCTTCCTCTCAGAGGCTCCTGGTGGACTCCTGTGAGCCATCTTCTAAGGGGCCCTGGCATCATCATTTCCCAGCAACCAAGGGTCTGAGTGACAGAGAAACCCCAAACCCAAGCCTGGCCCCAACCCATTTCTCTTTTCAAGTCCCCCCAGGTTCCTGCTGCACCCCTAAAACCCGTAGTAGGAGGGGGAGGGGCCCAGAGTGCTCTCTCTCAGCCCACACCACTTAATACCCTTGTAAACTCCCACGTGCGCTATAAACTTGGATTTTTACAACCAACATTCCTCCTTAGCTCCAGGAAACTTTGAACTCGGCCTCGGGTTTATTTACTGGGGGTGGGGAGTGGTGGCGGGGAAAGGGGGTTGGGGAGCTGGGAGCTGAGAAAGGCTAGAGAAGGGGGAAATGCGGGCAAGGGGTAATGGAGTGGGGGTCTGGGGAGTGTTGGGGGTGCCAAGACCGTCCACTACCGGCTTGTTTACTATTTAGGGCGGAAGCGTTTTCTAACACAGGCCAGACTGGGTCGTTAAGGGCAAAATGAAACTGGGTTTAGAGGCACGGGGGTGGGGTGGGGGGAACACTTTATGGCGGCGTCTAGACGGGGATCTTTTGTTCCAGGGCAGCGCTGTGGCTGGAGGGGATTACCCGGAGAAGTTGAGCTCAGAGTGGCCCTGACAAAAGGGTGTTGGACATCCCCAGGGTCTGAAGGTGGGTTTGTTTGGGAGATAGAGACCCCCCCCTTTATTTTTCTTATTTTTAGAGGGTCGCCAAGGACTGGCAGGTTCCTGGGCCTGGGTCACAGCAGCTTTGTTTGTCTTTCACTATGACTCCCCCCAACCAACCTTCAGAAATCCCTCCTGGATTCCGAGACCTTTTCTGGGCTGCACATTGCAGGCAACGTGGTAGTTGAGGATTTAAAATCTTTTCTCCAAAATAGGAGTCTTTGGAGATTAATATCTTGCTTTGTAACAGATTTGTTCTACAGAGTTATCTTCATGTTATTTTATTGGAAACGTGGCCAGCAGGCCAATACTCCTGGATATGACTAGTAGATAAACACCTAGAGAAGTCTCACACTCACGCACTCATACACAGAGGGTCCTCAGCTGCATGCCGCTGATCACCAAACACTGCCAGTAGTTACACCCCACGGAGGACACAGCCCTAGGTGTGCATGTGGTCAGGTTTACTTCATGCTACAGGGAAAGCGTGCAAATGCTATTCTTTCTCACGTGTACCCATAGGCACATTGACTTAAACATGTTTGTGTGTAGGCACATGGGGGAACGGTGGGGCTGCATTGCACATACAGCTAGTTTGCAAATTTTGTCTCAAAACCACATTTTTTAAGTTAGAGAGTCAGATACCTAAGCTGCAAGGATTCTAGTCATCAAAAAAGGACAGTGGAGACTAGAAGCAATAGCCCATTGTCCTGGCACTTTTATCTTTCCTTCAAAAGAATTGTACTGACAAAAACATTTTCTTTGAATTGCATAAGAGCAGTTCCAAAGGGGGGGTGGGAAAGGTATGAGAATTGGCCTCAAATATCTGACCCCAAATAAGGAATGAATTTGTGTTTGAGACGGCCAGTGCGCCCTCACTGACAGTGCAGCGCGGAAAGGACTATGGTTATCTTTACGTGGGAAAATATGCATAGGTGTGGCCCACTGTTCACAGAGGTCATCCTCCCCAGGTCGCACCTCATGCCAACCTGTTAGAAAACAAGTCTCTGGGGCCTTCTCCTGGGGACACCAAGTGTATAAACATTAGGATGGCCCCAGACTATGACATTGTTGTGTCTGGAGGAGCATTTGTGCTTGAGGGGAAGGGCCCAGACCCACCTTCCCACCCTCAGGGGCAGCTAAGGTGAGGAAAGGAAGGGGGCTGGTTTCTCCTCCTCTCCCCGCCCTCCTTCAAAATTGTATATAAAAAATTCAATACAGTCTTCAGAGAGAGAGAGAGAGAGAGAGAGAGAGAGAGAGAGAGAGAGAGAGAAAGCCCTATCCTCAACCCTACACATTTAACTGCAACAGACGGAGACATCTGGCAGGAGGGCAGTGGAGCCAAGAAAATTCCTATAAATTTAAATTTGATGATGGTTACAATTAACTCCACAACAAACGTGTACTTAAACGGAAAGCATGGCCGGGCATTTGGATGCAGCTTGGGCAGCACGTGAGAAAGGAGAGCTTTAAGAGGAGCCACGGAATATTCTCAGCTTGAGATGGGGAGGAAGCTACCGCCACACTCAGGCCCCTGCCCCTGGAGAGGGGGTGGGGTGCTGGCTCACCAGCCCTGGCCTACCTCACCTTCACAGCCTGTCCACACCACAGGGCTCTGCCCGCCTGCCCCCTCCTCCACCTTGGGAGCATTGAGGGTTTTAAGAGGAGAGAGGCTAATAAAAGGGTCAAATAAAATCATAATATTGAACAGAATGAAATATCTTTATTTGCCACCATAAGAATTTCACAACAATCCCTCTGGGACAGAAGCAGGGTGGGGATTGCACGTGTACACGCACTCACGCACATGGAGAGAGGTGGGTGATTTGAATCTCATTCCTGGCCAGTCCTCCCCCTAACCCCTCAGGGTAGAAAGAGACGCTTGTGAAATTTATTTACAAAAATTCAGGCCCCAGCATGGGGGAGGTGCCCAGTCCCATCTCCCTACTGCTTCACCCCCACCAATCTTTTTTTTCCTTAAAAAAAAAAAGGCGGGGGGAGCAACAACTGCATAGACTATAGCTATAAACCCATGGAGTGGGGCACGACGTGGAAAAAAAGGTTGGGACACCTCAATGCACCCGTGAAGAAATGGCAAAGGAGGGCTCTACACATTCACAGGGAGAACAGCTAGACTCGGGCGGGGCCTGGGCGCAGACGGAGGTAGGACACGGACTTTGCACACCTAACACCAGGTCGAAGGTACAGACATTCACAGCAAGGCAGGATCACACTCAGCTGCCCCCGAGCGTCTCGGCAGAGCTGTTCCCTTGCGCGAGGGAAAGCGTTCAGTGCAGGGATCGCTGGGCCCAGGCGCCACGGCGCTCGCCCCTCCCCCGCCCGACCCGAGCGGCAAGACCTCAGTGGCGAGGTGTGTTTTCTTTTAAATAAAGTCTTGGCCTCGGCGCCCGGGGAGTCCGCCCGCCGAGGGTCGGGCGCTTCCCTTCACCCTCCTTCCAGGCCCGGGGCTGGCCCGGGGCGAGAGTCCGGCTGGAGGTGAGGGGGTTCCCGAAGGAAGTGCGGGCCACGGCAGCGGGGCCAGCCCTGGCCACAGTCCAGTTTTCCACCCGCGGAAAGAAGGCGAGTTAGAAAAATGAAAAATAAAATAAAATAAAATAATCTCCCCCTTTCCCTCTCCCCAGAAAGGGCCCGGCCTGCGGTTACAGCAGAGGGTTGCCCGAGAAATACTGCAGCCGGTCTCTGCTGAGTTTTTTTTCTTTCATCCTCCGGTTCTGAAACCAAATCTTCACTTGCCGGTCGGTCAGGTTCAGCATGCGGGACAGCTGCAGCCGCTTCTCCTTGTTGATGTACACGTTGAAGAAGAACTCGCGCTCCAGCTCCCGGATCTGGAATTTCGAATAAGGGCAGCGCTTCTTGCGGGTGCGAGGGGCGTCTGGAGGGGAGGGGGCAGGTGCGAGGAGAGGGGGAGAGAGACACGTGAGACCCGGACGACCCGGACCGCCGGGCGCCCGGCCGCCCCGCTCCCAGCCCCGCCGCGGGCCGCCCTCCCGCCGGGCAGGCCGCCTCTCCCTGCGGGCGCCCGGCCCGGACCCCCCGCCAGGTCTGGCCGGACCCCCGCCCCAACCCGGGCCACGTGAGCCCCCGCCCCTCGGGCGAGAGCCTTGGTGGACGCAGTCCAGGGGGAGAGGGCAGCCTGCGGGGGCCCAGTGCGCCCCCGGCCCGTCCGCTCGGCCGCCGGCCGCGGCCCTTCCCGCGTCCTCCTAGGGATTCGGGGAACCCACCGTCCCTCCCCCCAAAATGGGGGGGAGCGAGCTCGCAGAAGTGCGAGTGGGACGGAGCAGAGGGAGGCGGAAGGGCGCGAGCGGGCAGGGCGGGCAGGCACCGAGGACGCCCGCACGCCGCTCCGGGGGCCCTGCGCTCCCGGGCGCCCGCGCCTCCCTGGTCGCCGCGCAGGGCGGGCGCCGAGGCCGCGGAGCGCGCGGAACCGCCGGGACCCAGGCCGGGAGCCCAGGGGCGCCCGGAGCCGCCCCGTCCCGTCCCTCCGTCGCCGCCGACCGCGAGTTCTGCTCAAGGAGCCACGACAACACCGTTTGAACATTTCAAAATTAGTTTTTAAACCGAGGGGAGCAGCCCTGGCTGGCCTCTTCGGTCCCAGGTTCTGCTCCAACGCCTCTCTCTCGCACCACTCCCCCTCTCGGAGTTTCTCCCTGCCTTTCCCTCGCCCTCCCCTTCCTCCCCCTCCACCCCTCCCCTCCCTCCCACCCCTCGGCAGCCCGGCTCCCCATCCTTCCTTAAATGCTCCTCTAAGTTCACGATCAAAGTTAATATCGCCCGCGATGGTGGCGCTTTTAAAAATTTCACAGACGGAGGGAGATAACGGGGAAAGGGGGGGGGTTCACCCGGCTTTTTCCAAAGAGCCCTTTTCCCCTCCCTCCCCACCCTTTCTCCGTCGTAAAAAGTCGAGTCGTTGGGAGAGAGGGCTTTGTAGGTTATAATAAAATCCTTTGAATGCTTATAAAACTCCACATAAAATCAGGCTGACCCAAAACACGAGGCCGTCCCCGTTCCCCTCGCCTCCCCCCGTGCGCTCGCCCTCCCTCCCGCCCGCGCCGCCCGCCGGGTTCCCGGCCGCTGCTACCTACTGGGGGCGGCTCCCTTGGCCGGTTCCTTGGCCGCCGAGTGGGTCGAGCCGGACGAGCTGGGATTCGTGTTTTCCTCCTCGGCCTCGGCCTCGGCCCCCGCCTCCGCCTCCGCCCGGGACCCCAGTCCCGAGGCCGGGGGCACCTCGGGCTCCCCCTGGGCCTCCCCCTTGCCCGCGCAGGGGGGCTCGGCGGGCGCGTCGCCGCCGCCGCCGCCGCAGTAGGCGTTGTCGAAGAAGCGGTCGAAGGCTTGGGGCAGGACGCTGTTCTTGCTGACGGAGGAGTAGAAGCCCGCTGGGGCCGCGTGCGGGGCGCTGGGGTGGTGGTGGCCGCCGTAGGAGCCTTCGTTTTTCATGAGGATCTCGGTGACGGTGGACGGAGGCAGGCACTCTCGGTGCAGGAGCTCGTCGGCCGCCGCATAGCAGGAGGAGTAGCTGTTGCGGTGGTGCCACTTGCCGGAGGGCTCCAGGCCGTAGGGGACCTCGCGGACCGGGGGCACTTGGGCGGAGTAGGGGTAGGAGATCTGACGAGAGGGGGCCTGGGGCAGGAAGGAGGAGACGGTGGAGAACTCGGGCACGTAGTAAGTGCAACTGGGCAGATAGAGGTTGGAGGCGCAGCTCCCTCGCTCCCCGAAATCCGCGCCCCTGTCCTTGCGCGACGGCGAGCAGAAGTTGCCCAGGTTGACCGAGTTAAACATCGTTCTCTTCTCCCGCCGCCTCCAGATGGACGCTTCGGACCCGGTCTTGCGAGGGGGGAAAATTTGGGAAGGCGAGATGACGCGTTATCCGTCTTAGTCTCTCTCCCCGAGCACGTGATCCAAAGTAGATATTGTCATATATCAGTTCGGAGCACTTCGCGGACGTAGGAGGGGTTCTCTCTTAGGTAAGATGGGGACGTTCAGGCGATTGGTTTGCAAACACCGCAGAAACATTATGAAAATCAATTGCAGATTTGTATTCGTTTTTTTTTTCTCTCTCACTCCCCTCCTCTCCATTCCACAGAGCAAGCGAAGGAGGAGAGAGAGGGCTAGGGTGGGGTGGGCGGTGGGATGGGCAGGGGCGGTGGCTGGGAGGGGGTAAATGTATTTTTCGGAGCTGCTGCTCTTTTCCCCAGGATTGGGGGGAGGAGGAGGGCGCTCACGCAAGGGGTTCTAGCCTCCTCCCCCGCCGTCAGCAGAGACTGGGATGGGGATGAGGACCTCTTTCCCCACAGCCTGGTCCCGCCAGAGATGTTGATCGTTCTCTCCCAACTCTCAGGGACTCGTAGCCCGCCCACCGGAGAGGGGCCAGCGCCTACTTGGAAGAGTTGGAATAAATCAATTCACCCCCCCCCCTCCGCCAGGACTAGGTGTCAAGACTACCTTTTCCCTTTGGAGAGACTCCTCAGAAGAGTATCTGAAGTTTCTCAAAGGTGAGGCAGCCCAGAAGCGAGCCAATGGTGCTGCGGCAGCTAGGGACTTAGATTAGTCATAAAGGAGTGGAAAGCAGTGCGCCAGCCGCCCAGCCGGTGCCTGGCAAAGTCTGGGAAAAACCGTCTCTAATGTTGTGTTAAATATTTAGTATGAGAGAGTGGCCCTGGGTGAATATTTTATGCCCGACTTTATTGTCAATCAATGCACAGAAAGCGACCTCCACGGTGGATTTTTTAAATCTCAAACCCCAAAGAAAAGGGTTGGAACGAGTGCCATGTACCTTCTCTTTGGGTTGGGGGCTCAGCCTCAGCTTGGGGGCTGAAAAGAAGGTGAATGTCAGGGTTCCAGAAGGATACGGTTGCCCGACTAGGTTTTAGGGCTCTTCTCCTTAGATGATTTGGGACTGAGAGGTGGATGGTGTGGCCAGATGCGGGTCTCCAGACAGACCAGCAGGGCAGTGGAAGGGAGCTGAGGAACCTGGGCAGGCAAGGCAGCGCCTGGGGCCACTCCCTAGTGGAAGCTCCCAGCCCTGCTCCCAGGGGCTGCAGTCAGGCCTTGGTGCCGCCTTCCTGTTTCTCAGACCTGCCCTGCCTCCCTCCACCACGTCCGCCAGCCTTCTGGATGGCTGTGGCCCAAGGGGTGGCCTCAGTGGTTCTGCCCTCCCTGGCCTCCCATCCCTCTGGGCGCCACAGGCCACACTGGTCAGCTGAAAAGCACGTTATTGAAAGGTTCTGGACGAGGTCCAAGGGGCTGGAGCAACTGTCAGGAGCAGAGAGCAACCTTGGATCCAAGGAGGAGCTGTCAGAGCGTGATCTGTTCTGGTCGGAGGGAAGGAACTGCAGCCCCCAAAAGACTCGGCTCATTGCACCCAGGAACAGCCAGGAATGACCCAAATTATCTTTACACCCACATTTGGATTAAAATTTGTTTCCAATTTTTAAAATATCATTTGGGTTTGATTTTCCTTGCTGAGCGTGATGAGGTACTGAAGCCCCAGAACCAGATGTGGGAGACAGGAACACAGTGCCTTGTCCCCAAATACAACCCCCCAAAATCTATTCCTTCTTACCCCTCCTGTCTTCCCAAATTTGCTCAGTCTTCAGAGCAGCATCTGTGGTGGAAATGCCTCCACTGTGGGGTCTGGTTCTTGGGGTGGCTCTGGAATACCCAGGGATAAGACTCTGGCACCCTCTGCCCACTCGTCCATCGCTGACTAAAAGGCCCTTCTTTTGTCCTGACTAGATCTTAACTGAGGGCAAAGAGGAACTAGACGGGGCTTTGCAGAAGTGTTGGACTGCTTCATTGGTAAGGGGTTCCAAAAAGAAAAATATGTTGTTTTTCCTCCTTTTTTCTTCTTTACCCCCTTTTATAGGGTGACTTCTCTATCGGTAAGGGGCTGCAAAAAAGAAAAATCTGTTGCTTTTTCTCATTTTTCTACCCTCTCTTATAGGGTGAGCTGGGGCCAGCATTTTTAATTATAATGATGGGGAACTATAGACTATGGCTTTTATGGGGTTCATCCTGACCTCATTAAACCTGAGTTTATAGAAGGCGAAACATTCCCCCAAACAGTGATAGGAACCAGCAAGAGGTTGGTGAGAGATACCACTATTCCTTGCAGAGCTGTGGGTGAGGGTTCAGAGCTTTGGATTTCCACTTTCTCCCAGGGTCCTGCTTTTTCCCCCATCCTGGCCTCCAGGGCAACGTGGGGCCCAAGCCCCCAAGGCACATTCTGCACCGCCAGGGCTCACAGTGGGGAGGGGGTGCGCTTCCTGTGAGGAGACAGCTGTGGGCCTGAGCACTTGAATTTGACCACCAAAGTTTATGCAGGGCCACCATAAAAGTGAGACAGGCAGCTGCAAGTTGCTGCCGGCAGCTCTATTTCCTTGAAACAAAAAAGAAAGACAGAAAAGAATGTCCAAGGAGTTGATGTCCAGGAAACTCTACAGTCTCCCAACAGAGGCTTCTGAAAATAATATTCTTCCTCCTAAAAGTAAGGCATCATTTTTCTTCTTCTTCTTCTAGTTTTGGTCTGACTTAAATTTTCAACACCTTAAAAAAAAATCCCAGCAACTGGAGGTTGGTGCTGAGGTCAAGGAGAAAAGGCCCTTGCCACTGAGATCAGCAAAGAATTGATTGGCAAAAATGCCCATGATATGGGCTATGGACCTAGACCTCCCTGACTGGCCCTAGGTTTAGAACCGCTCCTAAACATAGACTGAGCTGCCTGCCCAGGCTGCACCCCAGGACATCAGTACCTCCCACAACAGGGGACCCATC
Organism: Murina feae; assembly: GCA_004026665.1. Classification (NCBI taxonomy): domain Eukaryota; kingdom Metazoa; phylum Chordata; class Mammalia; order Chiroptera; family Vespertilionidae; genus Murina; species Murina feae. The sequence continues at coordinate 38,235 of PVJC01000606.1, forward strand.
TGTGGCCCCAAATCTGTTCCCAGGAACCTAAGCCCCACTGTCTGGAGTGGAGGTGGCCTTTTCTTTCTCATCTCAAGGTATCTGTGGCCCCTCCTCCATCCTGGGGTTCCTTCTTTCACATGAAATCCTCCTCCTCCGTAGGGTTGTCCTCCCCACCCCAGGGCTCTTGATGGCCTCAGTAAGCACTGCCTGCCTGCCTGCTCGAAGGCAGCTGCGGTCTGGGCAACTGCCGAGGTACTCTGGCCACTGGCCAGGGCTACGAACTCCAGCACGCTTCTTTTCCACACATGGACACCAGAGACAGCTTCAGAAGGGGGCAGTCTCTCCCACATGCCAGCCTGGGAGACCCCAGTGCAGCATTCTCCATACAGCCCAGGCTGCCTTGCAGCTTGACCACCTCTTCCTGCTGTCTGGCCTCTAGAATGGGTTGTGGGAGGGAAAGGGGCCCACCCCACCAACCTTGAACTGGGAGGAAAATCAGGGCTGGTAGAGCTCTGGTGGGCTTGAATTATAAATTCAGTCCCGGTCGGGTAGAATCAATAAACAGATAAACAATAAGCACATGGACACTCTCAGCGATTCAGAAGTTGGGTTGCCAAAGATGCACCCTCACTAGAAATCGGCTTGCATCTTTTTGCACATATTTCTCTTTCTTAGAGCAATACTGGCTATTTAATAATCCTTTTAGTATGCTTGGGGATTTTCAGGCCAGCGGTTCATTTTGCATTGGGGACACCTCCCACCCCTCTAGGGAACTAGAAGAGGATAGGACTGCCGGTTCGTGGCCCCCACCTCTCCTCAGCCCTTGCCATCACCCCAAGCCCAAAGCCCATGTCAGACCACCTAAACAGATGGATGCTGCTCTGCTGGCCCCTGGACAGGATAAGGGGAGGGAGAAGGGCATCTCCTCTGCCCCTGAAGCCCCACCCACCTTTTTCAGGGGAGGGATTGTCCCAGGAGGCTAGCAATGCGACCCCATTTCTCCCCATAAAAGTCCCATTTTACGAGCCAGTTTCACTGGCCCCCTCACCAAATGCTCTGAAATGAAGGAAATGTCTTAAAAGCAGCCTGGAAATGGAGCAACTGTCTTTGGATCTTGGTTTTCCCAACCCAATTGCAGCAGCACAGAAAATGCTTTTTCTTCTACACAGGATGGCCCTGCTGGGCCACTGGAGCAGGGCTCAGGGCTCCAGGTGGAGCAGAGGCCCGGTTGGACGGGACACCATTCCGGGACTTTAGCGCCTACTTAGGCTCGAACCCAGTTCTCCAGATCAAAGTGAGCTCTCGGCATTTTTATGAGATCAACTCAGTGGCTCTTGTAATCAGATGCCTGGGTGGAAAATGCAAAAGGGAACAGCCCATCAATCCAAAAAGGAAAAGGAGAGAGCAAGAATTCAGGTGACACATAGCAAGAAGAGTCAGCCACCAATAAAAAAGACCCTTTGCCTGCAGCAGGAATGGTTCGTGGGTCTGTCTCAGCCTCCAGGCCCTCCCATCTGCCTGCACATTTCACCCTATTTCCAGAGCCCCACAAAGTTTGATTCAAAAGCTTCCACAGTATGGACATGCCACCTGGGGCCAGTGTGACCGCCTGCACCCTCAGTGCGGAAGTCGCCTTCTGCTCATGATTGAAAAGTCTTTCCCATTTTGCTGCTTTCCTCTCTGGCACTAGGGCCAGAAGTTGAGTTACAGGAAGATTCGCCAGAGATTTATCGCTGGCCCCAATCTTGGAAAGCCTCGTTGTCATAAACAGCCATCTATTGTCTAGACTTTTATCTCTGGGTATGGATCGTGCATTATTGAGGCTCAGGAGACACGGGCCTGGCTCTGTGGGCTGTGTGTGCAGCTGAGTGCTTGTTCCTCCCACCAAGGGTTTCTCTGGTGAGTTTAGGAGAGCGCACAGCTTCGTGCTTTGTGCGTGCTGGGCAGGCACACCTGAGTGTCCACGGGTGGAGACCCGACATGGGGAAGGCCTCTTTGTGCCTGGGAACATTCCGGTGCATGTACTTGTGTATTGGATGAGAATTTGTCACGGTGTGTTTTGTTTCTAGGGCATTTTAAGTGTTCCTGTCTGGGCTTTTTCGGGTTTTATTAACCTGCATCTGCTTGGCCTGTTTATGTCCCTTAGAAACAGATCATCTGGTGTTTTTCAATATCGGGGCCCATTGTGTGTGTTTGCCTCTCTGAGGAAATGGGCTTGGGTGATACCTTTCCAATTTTGTTCCCTGGGATTCCTCCACTCACCCTCAATCAGACCCCAGCCCCCACCTCCACCAATGTGTCTGACCCTGCCCCACTCCCTGCAAGCCCTGAAACCTCCCAAGCTGCTACCATCTTCCATCACGGATGGGACACACATTTTGATAGGAAACACATTTTGCAGCATGAGGTCTGGTTGTCTCAGTCTTTTCCCACATGATGGGGCATGTCCCAGCTCCTAAATGCCCTTATTTCTGGGAGCTCCCCTTCCTTGAGCTGAGGGGCACCTCAGAAAGGGCCTGCCCAGTCCATTTCCACCTCTTAAAATACTCTCTACAGGACTCAGATAACACCCTGAGGGCCGCCTGCTCCCTTCCTGGGGCTTCCTGGCAGCAAATGTCCATGCCCTGGCCACCCCCTCAGCCCCTCGAGCCCTGCAGTAGGACCTTTGCCTGGATTAATGTTTGTGGGAGAGACAATTATCACCTTCGATCTCAGGGTCAGATGCTGTGTTTGAAAGCTAGGATCCTTAACACCAGCAGAAACCATCAAATCCTCCCCTATGTTTTTCATTATCAGAACATGGGGTGGGCGGGCTCCACCGACCACCCTTACCGCTCCGGCTGTTCCTAACCTGAGCCTTAGGCCCCAGTCCAGTCCCTTAGGCGCCCTCAACTAAATAGGTGCAAGGGAGCGGATGGATCCCAGAGGCTGGTTTCCAGTGGAGAAGGGTGGAGGCAACAACAATTAGGGGTTTGTGGGGCATCAGATTCAATCAGAAGCTTTTGAGCATCCTTCCCTTCGTGCCATTAAAATTCTCGTTTAAAAAGCAATGGTTAGATTTGAAAGGGGCTGCTGGGTGCAGAGCGGTGAAAACAAGCTGTGAGGTCCAGGAAAAAGGTCACCCCACGCCACATTCACACTCTTCCTCTCTGCGCCTCTATCTCGGTCTCACCCCTGGGACCCCCTGGAGGGGAAGGATCAAAGGCTCCACTTCAGGCTCCTTGCCCCCAGCGCCTGAGGTTGTGCCTGCCCGCTGCCCGCAGCCCAGGCGCTGCCGCCTCTCGCCTCTCTCGGGAGCTCGCTTTCCCTCGGGCGGGCCAGCTGCAGCGTCGCTTTACTGTCTCTCCCTGTCTCCCTGCATCCCCGCCTCTCCCCACCTCTCAAACCAACACACATCTAATACACGATTTTGCTCCGCACCCACTGCCGAGGCGGAGCGGGTTCAGCGCCCGGGCACCGCTCTTGGCGAGGGCGCGCGGGGCTCCCAAGCCCACGGGTGGCAGCCTCCTTTGCTGGTTGCCGCATTGAAACGCCTTTCGCTTTCCTGAGTCTCGCGCTTTCCTTCAGCCTCTGGTTCTGAGAAATCAATGAACCCAAGTCTCCTACCTCCTGGTCCCCCAATCCCGCCCCCGCGCTGCCTCACTTCTCCTTACCGATCGCACCGCCTTGTTTTCGGAAGGAAACCTTAATAGAAATGTGAGTTGTAAATGAACTTTTCTCTGTGACGGCTACTTTTCTCTCCAGTTCTAATGTCCTGCTCCGCTTCGTGGTGGAATGGAACGGATTTAGAAGTCTGCAGCAGGGGAGAGGGGGGAGTGGAGAGAGACGGAGCCCTGAGTCACAGACAGAGGCGAGAGACCCGGTGGACAGGGAGAAGTGGAGAGAAAAGAGGCGACTGGGTGGAGAAAGGAGGGAGAGAGGGAGGGAGGGAGGGAGGGAGGGAGGGAGGGGGCCCAGCTGGCTGGAGCGGAGCCAGAGAGAGAGAAAGGGAGAGAAAAGTTTCCCCGCAGTCTTCATTAGTAGACTTCTCTGTGAGCTGCTTCCCTAGCCAGCGGAGCTCACCCCCAATAAAGGAAGGAGGAGGGTGTCCCCTTTCTTAAGACCCCAAAGAATTCAGTGTTTACAAGATCTTGGCATAAAGAAAGACTGAAATGGAGGACCGTCACCTTCCATATAAGGTACGATGCTAACTTGACCTTCACTTTGTCACAGACTCCCGCAGGCAGCCAGGCAGAGCGAGAGCCGAGGCGGACCCTGACTTCTGCCTCCCTCCTTCCTTCCTTTCTCTTTCATAGCTCTCTCTTCTTTCCTTTTATTCGCCCCCTCCTTTTCCCCCTTTTGTCATTTTCTTCCCCCCCCCCGCCTTTCCCTTTTTTATTTCCTTGCTTCTTTTCCACACCATCTACGATTCTCCTTCTCAGTCCCTTTCTTTCACTCATTCTTTTCCCTCGTGCTTGCTGGTTTCATGGTTTTCCTTGATTCTCTCTTGCCTAGCTCTTTACTGTAATCTCTTCTTCCTCTCTCTCCCACAGTCTTCTGTTCTGGTCTTTTGAATCCCAGAAACAAAATACACATTTTTAAAAATTCTTTTGCCATCCTCTCCCCCCCCCCCCTGCCCCCAATGATCTTCACAGCTATAGCCTGGCTTCTGCCCCCTTCCACATATCCCTGGGGAGGAGGGTCCAGGAAAGAAGGCCAATTTGGGATCAAAGGGGCTTCACTCTGGGCCCAGCGCCCATCCGGGGATGACAATGAACTTCTTTTTGGTAAGACCCTCTTTTCCTCTCACTGGCCTCACCTGCAAAGTCTCTGTGGCCCTAGTGGTCTTGAACCAAGCAGAAAGCAAAGGCTTTGATTGTGGGGGGTTGGGGAAAGCAGAGATCACTGCTCCTAAAGAGATTTAAATACCAAGTTATTGTTTGCCCTTCTCTGAATTCTTAGCCCCTAAAACCCTAAAGATTTCTCTTAAGACATCTGAGGACGAGATTGAGAGAATTCGGGATTTCTGGAGATTTACACATACATAAAAATAAGAACAAGAAAGACTAGGGGGGCCATTCTACTTCACTTCTTGCTGCCTCCCAGGCTCCAATAGAGCCACCGACATTAACTCTAATCATGTCTTGTGAGGCTATAAAATAAATGATATTATGGACACCCCTATAATTGTCTATTACTTGCTTACTTGTGGTAATTACAATAGTAGATGAGACAGGCCTATGCAGAAAAAGTAAAGCCAAGCAAATTCCTCAAAAAATGAAACTGTTTTACTGAGGCCTTCAAACTCTCTTATCCCTTCTTCAGTAGGTTCCCAGAATCTGTAAGCTCCTGCCTAAATCCCCCTTGGTTTAGGAGTAGCCATCTTGTAGGGGATGAGGTGATATTGGGAGACCCTACTACCTCCTTTTTCTCTATATCCTATACACCCCCCTCTTCTGTAAAGACATCAGAGAGGATCAGACAATAAAAGAGAAATGCTTTCTCTCTGCCCCCCTACAATTATCTGGATAATTGCATGAATTCTTCTTTGAATGCTGCTGTGTAGTCAGGGTTGGGATTTCAGCAGGAAGTGCCGGGGACAGAATTCCAAATGGGGGAAGCTGGGAGAGTCCTGGTTCTTACATTCCCAGACTTTATAGTTCTGTCTAGTGTTACATTGTTTCTTCAGGCAAAGATCTTTGTTCACCTTCAGTCATATTTCTCCCTTCCCCTTCCTTTTCTTTTTCTCTCCCTCCTCCCTATATTGGTCCTTTAAAGGAGACTCAGATCATCTTCTGCTTTTAATACATGACTATAAAAGTAAAATTAATTCCCCCTTGCCCTTTAATATCAATATCTCTCTGTTAAGTATGCACAATGGTGAGAATAAACATAATTAAGTGCTGCAACCCAAACCAGCAATTATATCCAACGTATCCCCCCACTGGGTTTGGCTTATCTAGGGGTGTTCACTCTGCAGTGAGATAACCAGGGGGTATTTGTATTTTTTTTAATAAGCTCCTTGAGTCCTGAGTCAGCACCAACTTGGTAGAAAAAGCAACCATGAAGCCAGAGAGAGAGCGCCACAGGAGGGAAGAGAGCACCAGCCCAGCCCGAGATGAACCACAGGGAGAATTGCAGAGGAAGGAAAGAGGGCGGCGGCGGCGGCGGCGGCAGATCCGTGAACAAACGCGGCAGAGGGCAAGAGAGGCACTCATAGACAGAGGTTTATACATATATATTTAAAGGACATTTTAAAAATTGAGGACTTGATGAAGAAAAGGGAAAATTCGGGGAAGGAGAGGGGAGTGAGAATTATCCAAGCCACAGCATGAACGCCCAGAAGGGGAGAATGGGGCACAGGCACGGAGCAATGTCGCAGCGTTGTGGGTCAGTGCTGTCCTACAGACTGCGAGGCTGGGTTCTGCAAGCCCCTACCCTACCCTCTCCAGGCCACCAGGGCTTCCTTACTCTCCTTATCATCTTCATCTTTATGACGAGGCTTGTTAACAAGACCCGCAAGCTGGCGGAGCACATCTATCTCAGCCGCTTGCGCTCAGCCAAGCAGCATCCGGTGTGTGTGGGGGGTGGGGGTGGGGGGGCTGGCAAGGCACTAATTAATTGATTCCTTTGGACAGTAAAATATGGCCACATCTACACAGAACCCATCGACTCATAAACAATATCTCTGCTGGGTGTGAGCGCACTGCCTCTCAAAGAATTTTCCATAGGCATGTGTCACGCAGTCCTGGATCTTTAGCTGCTAAAGAAAGACCCACATGGGACTAATTTTTAGGGGGCCAAAACAGAGTTAGCTCACTGCCAGGAAATGCTTTAAGTTACTACTGCCTCTCAAAAAGCATTGGGAGTGGGTTTTGTGGAAAAAAGCTGGGATGATGGAATTTAACTTCCCTGCTGTCTGTGTAGACTCCACCAAGGTTAAGGGCGGGAACCGGAGCTGAGGAGCTGGATAGGCCAGAACCAGACCCGGGGTAGCTGGGAGGGAATGTGAGAAGGGCCCAGAAGAAGAGGTCTAGTGTTTGCTTCATGTGCTCTCTAGACTTAGATTAAAATAATTAAAAATTTTTAATTTAACGAACTCTTCATTTTCAGGAGCTCTCAAGTGCTCAGCACATACCTGGAACCTGCCTGTTAGCTCAACCTGGCTGTTACACACTTCTCTGGTTGCTGCATTTTCTCTCCAGCCCAGAGTAACTTTATAATATATTTATATTAGGTCCAGAAGAACACATCCTGAGGCACAGGGGATAACCTAATTACATAATGCTAGTTCCATATACCAGTGCTTATGCAGTCAGACCCTGCTGCAAACAGGACTTAGCACTCTAAATATAGACCCTGACTTCAGACAAGAGATGCAACAGGGAGTCAGAGATAGGAGACCACTTATAGAAATAATGCATGTAGATATCCAAGGATTTTTTAAAGACAAAAATAATATTAATAAAGTACAGAAAAGAGGCCAGCCAGTGGAGTTTGTCATTGCCAATGCCTGATCTTCCTCCCACTACTGTTTTAAAGATTGCCTGAGAAATGTGTATTATAAATATGATATGTGAACCCAAAGAATGTTTTTCAGCTATATTTGGTACACACCATGTATGCAAACATAATCTACAGAATATATTTTTTCATACACTGGATAGATATGCACTTTGTATATATATAATAATATGATGTATGTGTTTTAATGCAGTTTTATGTGGATATATTACTATCTGGATGTATTTCTATGATTTTTAGCATTATGTAGCTAAATAGATGCAGGACTGTACATTCTCTTTGTAGAACATATGGTCGTGTGCTGTTTATATATGTAAATGAATTTTACATGTGGTGGATATGCACGCTTTATGTAATCTTTTTTCCAGGATATTGCTTTTCCATACAATAGCTAGATGTTCCTTTGTATGTATATTTTCTAGTGAAATATATTTTCCATGCTCAGAATGTATATGTAATATAGATATCTATGCATTTTAGAAGGTTTCAATATATTCCTATCGCGTGCATTTTATGGAACATCTTTTCCCTGCCAGCGGTGAGTCCCATCCACACAGACCTGCCTTTGAAAGTTCTCTGCTCTGGGTCAGGGAAACTGGTAAAGTAGGGCTGGTCTCCACGCACCCAGGAAGTGGCTCCCACTCCGAGGAGAAAACACACAAACAATCGGCTGGTCCCTCTGGGCTGGGTCTCGTCCAAGCCCAGTTCCTCGGCTCCCGGGCCAGGCTCGTTGGGGTAGTGCCGGCTTTTAGGAGCCTTCGGGCAGAGGCGCTGGGGGTGAGAGTCTCGGAAGGGCGGGCCGCCGCCGTGGGGACCCCGCGCACCCAGCGGAGGGAAGGCACTTAGGGAAAAGTCCTGTTCCCGTAGCCCCGCGGCGTCTCCCACAAACTGCCCGGGCTTCCTCCAGGCCCGGGGTGCTCAGGGACCAGCGGCTGAGCCGCACCCGTCTCCGCAGCCTCCGGCCTGCAGGGGTCAGCCCACCCCTCCCGGCCCCGCGGCCCGAGGGCGGCGAGCGGAGCTGCCGGCGCTGCGGGGCGGGCAGCTCCGCGGGTCCCCGGGGCTGGGAGTGCGCCGGCTGGCCTCGCCTCGGGACGCTGGAGCGGACTGGGGCCGGGCCGGGCCGGGCCAGGCGGGAAACTGGACCGGAGCCTCGCCGCCGGGCCTGCCAGGCTCGGGAGAGGGCGGTCCAGGCGCCCGCGTCATCCCCCAGCGGCCGACGCGCCTTTGTCTCGGGGCCTCCCCGAGCGGGGAGCGCGCGCCCTCTCCAGCGTTGCGGGGCGTCCAGGGGGCGTGGGCGCTGGCCCCACACTTCGCGGCGGAAAACCGGCAACTCGGTCTCAACCGAGACAGACGTGGAAGGGCAGCCACTCCGACCTACAGGCTCGTGATCGACGCGGCTCCGGGACCCGGGGCCTGCAGCCACCTCGAGTCGAATCACCGGAATCCTCGGCGCCTCCGTGTGCCCGCCTCGCAGAGAGGCGTGTGGGCTCCCCAGTGTGTTTCCCGCGCGGCCTCGGGCCTAAGACCCGCTCCTACTTTCCTGGTAATGGCGGGGAGGATGGGCAGGGGCTCCGGTCTGTCCGGAACCTAAACCTCCGGGTTGCTTTGTTCGCTGAGCGAGGCTGGCTGTGCCCGCTCTGCTCTGGATCTGAGCCCTCGACCGCGCCGGGTTTCCGGCTGCATCAGTGTCCACAGAACCCGGGCTGCCGGGACCACCTTCGGTCCGCTGCACCGTGGCTTTAAATACCCTCGCCGCGTTGATGCAGATCCGAGTGGAGTAGAACGGACTGGACGATCAGGGCCAAGTACACAATTTATTTGGATGGTATAAGCTTACAAACACACAACAGCAGGATTATTTTCTGTCTGAATGATCCAGATAAGTCTCCCCTTTTCTTGCTCCAGAAGACCCAGTAATGACACAGGATGCTTTGTCTGAAAGTCAGTGGAGTAAATTGTAGTTTGAGGCATTAAGCCAGACAAATAGTTGCAAAATAGACGCAATCTCTGCCCAGATCAAGAGCTCAAGCCGTGTGCCCTAAATATTTGAGTTGTGTCTCAACCATGACCTTCTCTTTGGCCAGGAGACCCAAGGGCTTGTTTTTCAGCCATTGGGAGGAGATTATAGTGTCTTTCCTTCACTGACACTTGAAGCTGGAGAAATAGGCCCCCCCAGTTACTGAGTCCAGGGTGGGAGGGGCACCCAACAAGATCTATTCTCTCTCAGACCTGCAGTATCGCAGAATAAATTGGGGGAATAAACTAAGGGCCAGCTATTCCCAGCCTCCCTAAATTCCTTCCTTCCTTCCTTCCTTCCTTCCTTCCTTCCTTCCTTCCTTCCTTCCTTCCTTCCTTCCTTCCTTCCTTTTTATCCAGAAATGTCTTCATTGTTAACTTCCTGTATAGATGTGTCCCTGGATTCACTGGGATTCAGATCCTCCTCCCTGCTTTATGCAGATCCAGGCACAGCCACCCAGTCCCTCCCCCAGCTCAAGGCTGCCAGACGCTATCATGTTCCCAGCCTTGCCGTCACTCTGTAGGGCCTTAGTGTGAGCACCCTCAAAGCTTGGGATCATCTTCTTCCTGCCTGAACCCCTCAGCCAAACAAGATTAGGGGCAAAGGGAAATGAGGTTTGGTTTAAATTTACCAATTTTACTAGTTGCAGGAGAAAGGAAAGGAAGAGCCACAAAGTTTTCAGCTCAGAAGGCGTGGTTTGCTGGCTGGGCTTGGGTGGGGGCCCCTGCTATTCCGGAGAGGGCCCAGGAGGGTGGGGGGAGGGGGCATTTGGAGGAGACTCTATGATTGGAGCCAGGCTGTGAAAAAGAGAAACTCAGGGACCAGAGGCTCAAGGGCAGAGGCATAGGGAGGGCGATCCACCTACAAGGAAGGGGTGAGGTGGAGGTGCAAAGGGCTCCTGTACTCAGCTGGAGCCCAGACTCTGGCCTGGACCTGGGCCTCTCTCTGGCATGTCCCAGAGGAGGTCACTGGCCAAGAGAGATGAAGCCTATTTCTCCATCTTCAAGTGGTCTTTAGTCCCCTGCCCAGGCTTCTTGCAGTGCACAACGTATGCTCCCAGAGCAAAGCTATGGAGTCAGGGCCTTGGGGTTGAAGTGTGGACCCGTCAAACCCTGCCCCATATCCCACTCTCATCATCCCAGCTCCAACCTGCTTGCACCCCTACCCTGGTTTTGCTTCGTGGAGATACTGCAGCTCAGATTTTCTTTTCCCAGCCCTATAGGTAGGTAGTCTCAGCCTCCTCCAAGCTGTTCACAGTATTTTTACAGCCCACGACTTCTCAGATATTCCTCTCCTCCTCCCCAGTCTATGGTCCCCCAATTTTCTCTCTGCCAGTAATTGCTTAGGACTGGAGATGGCAGCTCATCAACAGATCTTGATTGCTCATATATTTTTGTTGCCCCTGAAACTGCTCTTCCTTTATTATTATAATTATTATTTTTATTCACCTGAGCTGGAGAAAATAAAGTGGAAAACAGCTAGGAGGCTGAGGATCCCATTCTTTCTGGGCAGAGGAAACAATGTGGGGGGAACCAGTTTAATTTTTTTCTTTAAAAAAAAAACATCATCATACAGTCATGTTTTAGTTAGTATTATTAATATTAATATGATGAAGTAACTGTACAAGGACTATATAAAGGGGAAAACGTGCTAAAGACAGCTGTTTGAATAGGAGGGCGCACTACAGAGAGCTGGGGAGGGAGAGAAGGGAGGTCATCTACCCACAGGGACTACACAAGGTACTAGCAACAGACACAAAGAACAGGACACAGACTGACAGAGAAGTTCACAGAAGTCAAGTTTAAAGCGACAGGAAGAGAATATTGCATATCTTTGTCCCTCCACCCTTTGGGAGTCTTCTGGTCTCTCTTCTTTTTCTATTAGGCAGTGGGAGTCAGGCTGGAGTGGTGCAGATGGATTCCAGCACCCCCACCCCCACCCCCAGCCCTTGAGTTCACAGGAGGGGCTGCATCAAGAAGGACATGGGTGACCACGCAAAGGGGAGAGTGCCTCAGACCCAGCACCAGCAGACGGCTGGAATGGCAGTGATTGCTGCAAACTTGCGCATAAGTGGAACAAGTTTATGTGGCTGGGGAATGTGTCAAGTGCCCAATGGAGGGTGGGAACATGTGATTACATGGCCACTCTACAGGGTTGTATCTTGGGATCTGAAGCTGTCTGCTTGCCAGTACAGTCAGGAGAGTGGGTTGGGCCCACTGGTGTGCTGGGCTCAGCTGTCCCTATGAGTTTGCTTCTGCACAATCCTGTATGGGGACTTGAAGCTGTGTGCTGGTGGGAGAATGGGGGGGGGGGAGACTCTGTGGATTACCTTTCAAGGGTGTATTAGGGGAGACCCTCCCAGGCAGGAAGGACTCCCAGCTAGCAGGCCAGTTCCACACTTCCCAAGCTGAGTTGAACTCCCATCAGTCCCTTGCTCTTGGCAAGGGTGGGTCAGCAGATGGGAGGATGGGGACTCTCACCCAGAGGGATTAAAAAAATGGAATATGGGAAGGCAGGCAAGTTCCTTCACTACTTCTCTCTCTTAAGCCAGGCTGGGGGGTAGGGCTGGGGGCGGGCTGGGGCCTGATAGGGGCTGTGAATAAAAGGCCCTCCGCTGGAGAAGCCACTCTCTAGCCTCCAGCAGGTTCTGGAGATGTGCTCCTCCCTCTGCTCTGGTCCTTGAAGCCCAGAGGCAGAGGCAGTGGAACCTGAGACAAAGGGCCAAGTTGGGGAGAGGGTGGAGTGGGAGACAGAAAGGAATTGGGTGGGGGACTGCAGTGCCTCCTCCTTCATTGTCACCAGCCTGGGAAATCCGGACTGAGCAGGGCCACTGTGGCCAGTAGCCCCTCTAGGGGCGGATTCTCCTCCTGCCTCATAAATTATGCCAGTCCAGCCTCCAGCTGGCCGTGACCATGAACGCCAGCGGGAAAGGGAGAATTAGCTGCAGCAGCCAGAAACTCTTCCGCCCGCCAATCAATGCCATGCTCACAGCCTCTTGGGTTGCCCCAGAGGGCCAGGTGGGGGTCCCTAGAGTGGCTATTGAACCTGAGACTGCATCTGCTTAGCTCTCAATTCCCGGCTTGTGGTTCTGGTCCGCAGCTACCTAGGGGGCAGGATGAGAGGATGGCAGCACACCCTAGAGTGAAGGGGCTGGCAGAAGGCTTGGGAGAAGGCTGGGGACCAGGAGATGCTTGGGCAGCCTGCCCTAGAGAGGACACACGGCTGTGGTCGCCTTTCAGGTCTGCCAACCGTTCATGCTTCTGCCTGCTCTGCCGTCCAGGCTGGGAGATCCCAGACACTCTGGACATAGGCATTGCTGACTATTCTGTCCTTCCAAACCGCACTTCCTCCCGGATTCCCCCTTCCTCCTGCCCTCCCAGAGCTACCCTGTCCCCCTCTACTCTCTCTGACGACCTGACTCTTGCTCCCTCCTGTCAGTGGCTCCTAATCCCAGCAGCGAGTTCTGGGAGACTTCGTTCCACTGTTCCCACCCTTGCCTACTCCTGCAGGCAGACTTCAGATCGCAGAAGGGAAGTGGTGGGAGCAGGCACCTGGGTCCTCAGCCTCAGTCTGCCTCAAACCAACCCTTCCCCATGCCTCAGCTTGCCCTGTCTCTATCCCAGGCCTGCAGCTGTGGGCTTTCTGTCTCCCTGGCTGGGTTCTTCCCTTCTCTCCGGGGCCTGTCAGGAACTGCTGGGGGGGGGGGGTGTGAGAGGGAAACACGAAGAAAACAGACAAGAGGACGTCCAGAGAGGGCCTGCCAGAGACTTCTGGCATTCTAAGCGGGGAGCCTGTGTCCCAGGCAGCGGGGCTCTTGCTCTCTGCCAGAGATGGGCTCAGTCTGGGGCTGGCTCCCTTGTCTTGCCCCCTAAAAGAAAGAGAGAGCTTGTTCCCTCAACAGAAGTCTTTTCTTTTTCATCCTCCGGTTCTGAAACCAGATCTTGACCTGCTGGTCACTAAGATTCAAGCGGTCTGAGAGTTCCCTCCGCCGCTGCCGCGTGATGAACTCGTTCACGAGAAATTCGCCCTCCAGCTCCGCCAGCTGCAACTTCGAATAGGGCTTGCGCTTCTTCCGCGAGCGGCTGTGGATCGGGTACCAGGGCGCGCCTGGGTGGAGATGAACCAGGAAGAGGGTTGGCCGGAAGACCCAGAGGTGACAGGCTCAGAGCCCTTGCTCCTTCCCTGGTCCTCGTCACCACGGCCTCCTGCCCAACCCCAAGCCCTTCCTCTCCAGACCCCTCTTCCGCGCAGACCCCACCCCTACCAGCTCCCATCCTTCCTCCTCCTCCTTTTCCTCTTTCACGTCTTTTCCTTGCTTCCCTGGCCCTACCGACCACTGCAGGATCCCTGACGCTTCTATGCTCCTCTTCCCTCCCTTCTCCCCAAACCTCTTCTCCGGGATATCCTGGACCCTTCCTCTCACAGCTTCCGGGATGGGGTCCCTGAGCAGTTAGAACACACAGGAGCGAGTGGCGAGAGTTAAACGTCTCTACTGGCGGAAACATGCAGGTAATGGAGGCTGTGGGGAAGCGGAGCGAGAGGCTCCGGGAGAGCAGGGACCAAGCTCTGGGCCTCACCTTCCCACCCCGCAGGCCTGGGGACGGCTCCGTCTAGAATTTCCCTTCTCCCGAGCGCCCTGCCCCGCCCGCCGGCGGCGGGTGCAGAAGGGAATCTCTCCAGTTCTTTTATGGGGATATTTACATGTTTATAGGGCTCCCCAACCCCCACTTCTTTTTAAAAGAAGCGCTTCCCCACCACACAGTCTGTCACCCCAGGCGGCCCTAGCTCCGTCCGACGCGGCCCGCCCCGTCCGACGTCCCGCCCCGAGCGCGTCCCCGGAGCGGGCCGGGCCGGGGTGCTTACCGCTGGCCGCGAGCCCGCCGCCGGGGTTCAAGGGCGACACCAAGCCGCCGGGGTCGCCCGCGCCGGCGCCCTTGTTGCCCTCGTTGAGCAGGGACGACCCGGAGTCGGATTCCAGAGACTGGCACGAGGGCGGGTCGTGCGGGGGGCCCGCACCGCCGTCGCCACCGCCGCCGGCCGCGTAGTCGTACTTGAACCCGAGCGCAGGAGGCCCTGACGGCTCCAGCGGCAGAAGCGCGGCCCCGGGTCCAGCTCCGGGGCCCGGGTCGCGCCCGCGCTCCTCGCGCTTCAGGCCCCCGCCGCCGCCCTCGGCGCACGGCTCGCGGTAGTAGCCCTTGCTGTCCTCCACGCGCGCCAGCTCGCACGTGCGGCCGAAGGGCGGGTTGAGCGACACGGGGCTGCCGAGGTAGGGCTGCGGGTAGCCATTGCACGGCTCCGCCGACGGCCAGGGCAGCGAGCACACGTTGTCGCGGCGCGGGTAGGACAGCGAAGGCAGCCCGGGCAGCTGCGCCCCCGACGCGCGGAAATTGGGGAAGTAGAAGGTGTCTCCCGTGTGGATGTTCACCAGCGGCCCCACAAACCCGGGATTCAGGAGATTATGCTCTCCCATTTCCGCGGGCCCGACCGGCGGCGTCTACTTTATTGCTATCTGACATTAAACATAGTTAAACCTGCACCGGCCACCCATTGGCCGTCCAACTCACGTGGGTGCCGCCGCCAGAGGGATGGGTGGGGACAGCGAATCCCCCCCACCCCGCACCAACTCCAACTTCCCCCTTCCCCAATTGTGGGGGGGGGGGCGCACGAAACGCGGGGACAGATTTATTCGATGGTTTCTAGTGTGTGTGTGTGTTTTAAAAGAAATCATATAAAACCTAACGCAGAGAGTGAGGCAGTCGCCCGACGCGGGGCAAGGGGAAAATAGCCATCCCAAAATACCCACACATACACACTTCTGCACCCTGCACCCCCCCTAGATGTATTATCTTCTCACCAACAGCTGGCCCAGCACAGTCCGTCCCTCTTTAATTAGCTCCTTTATTAACTAAAACCGTTGGAATTTACAATATCTCCCCAATAAATTACTATTAGATATTGTGTCATATAAAGTTTACTGGCTGTTTAAGGAGACGGATGAGCCCTTTGGCTCGGGGTTTATTTACAGTAGAGGCGAGTGGGGGTAACGACAGGTTCTCCTGCTGCTATCTCCCTCAGCCCTGTGGCTGCTGAGCTTTCCTTCTTCAGCCCTTTCTCCTAAGGAATTGGGGGAGACATTTGGGGCTCTTCCCTCAGGAAGGACTCAGGGAGAATTATTAATGTAGGGTCTCCCCCCCGACACACACACACACTGTGAGCCGCAGTGGCCTCACATGTCCACTCAACCTGTAGAGAAAGGATGCAGAGGGAGGCAGAAAAAGAAGGCACCCAGCTCAATGTGAACCTGCCCTTGAAAATTTGGGGGCTTGGACTGCTCTTTACTGTGATTCTGTGGGTCACAGGGGCTTCTGGGGGAATCTCCCAGAGCCTTTGCAGCGAGATTCTCTGGGCCCCTAGCAGAGCTCGGTTGGCCTGGGAAGCTCCTGACTCCCACTGTGAAGAAGACATTGGCACCCCCCAACTGTCCCCACCTGCCCTTGGGACCATCAGATAGCGGTGCTGAGGCCACTAGGTATGCTGGGAGCAAGGGGAAGAACTCCAGAGAACCATCCTGTTGGGGCTTAAAATTACGTTTATGGTGCTAGCCTCAGCAGCTCCGCCCGCCCTGAAAAAGCTGAGTACCCAATGCTGGCCATCGGTGAGACTCATCAAGGTAAGGAAATCACAAACCCGTTTCAACTAAGTCCACAGAACATAGTCAAGTGGATTAAAAAGGGGAAAAAAAAACACAAAACACACACACAATACAAAAACCTTCAAAAGTAGGTGCATTCTATCAGAGCCTAGTAGACAAAATAGTCGAATTTCTATGTGATTATTTCAGGCTTCTTATCCAATGCCCAACTTTAGCAGTACGAGGTGAGCCAAATAGTTCAGGAAACATCTAAATTTGAGAAAACACCAGAAGACTTAGAAAATTAGAGACTAAGAGACTCCATATGGGAGAAAAAAAACTCCATATGTAGGTGAAAGTTAAATGAGCAAAAGCCGAAGCAGATCAGAGCAAAAAATTCTCATCTCCCTCTTTTTCTCTCTTTTCTCTTCAGGACACAGAAGAGAGAGACGCAGATTCTTAGAATTCCACAGCTCCGGGCGATTTCATATCCCAAACCATAGCTGCTCACTCCCACAGAAATGCGTCCTTGCAGGCGTCGCCCCGCCGGCCTGCCCTGCCGGCCCGCAGTCAGAAGCTCCGAGTCTGCCCTTTCCCCGCCCTAGCCCGCCAGGCTGCCTCGCCAGCCGCCCCTCCCCCCCCCACCCAGGAGCCTTTGGGGGCCCAACTTGCCTAACCAAGACCAAGCAGTGGGATGCCAGCCTGGCGCAGTCACCTCTAGTCAGAACCGCAGGAACGGGGCGCCAAACAGTGGGCAAGAGACCCGCCTGGATTGTGCTTGTTGTGCCTGATTTCAAGGGCTGCGCGGCTGCAGAGGAGCATCCCTCGGCTGCAAATCCCACGTCGCAGTACCTCCAACACATTATTTATGCCTCCTTTTCATGATGCATTAATGAGCGCCGCTGAAATTTTAATTTTTAAAAAATTTATTTGGGGGTTTTTTGGTCATAAAACTAAACAAGGTGTGACTTTAATATTGTCGCAGTTTTCAATCAGAACATTGCGCTGGCGGCGAGGTCTGCAGGCCTCGGCTCACAGCCGCTATTGTTGGTGTGAGAAATGCCCAGCTGAGCTTTGCGGAATGGTCACTGGTTCCTGTGAGGCTTCTGCCCCTTCCCTTTTCCCTCCCCGAGGACCGCAATCTCCGAGAGGGGGGACCCCAGGAGGAAGGTCTCAGCCTCTCCCTAGTCCTCCCGAGCTTGAAGATACCAGGCCTAGACCTCTGCTCGCTGCCCTCGGGCCAGCCGCCCGGCACACAGAGCTGCGGCCACAGGGCGGCAGATGTAACGCCGGGGGAACGAGGATGGAGCGAAGGTTGCCTTCACTCGCAGTTTCTATCAGACTGATTTGGCCCCATCAAAAAAGGCCATGGCACATGCGGACTCTGTGGGCACTGGTACATGCTTAAACCCCCTTTCTCCCGAGCTTCGGACCCCGAGTCCGCTCAGGGAGAGCTAGCAAGAATCACCATGAAGATTCGCATCTCCAGTGTCCTGTTCCTCCGGGGTCACAGGATCGCAGCGAGGACCCGGGCAGCAGAAAGCGCTCAGCCTCCCTTGGCACCCACCGCGCTTCTGTTCGTTCGCCTGTGAGACTCCCGCGGCGCGAAGCTCAGGGGGGCCCCATCCTTAACCACCGCAGACAAACAGCCCCCTGAGCGCCGCTCTCAGCCTGGGTCCCCGGGGCCGGCGGGAGGCTCGGGTGCGAGGCTTCAAATCCAATCTAAATCCAGACTCGGCTGGAGCTGCAGGCCCTGAGCCCCCCGGGGCTGCGTGCGGCTGCTGGGAAGGACTTCCAGCCCGAAGCGCTGGACAGCCGCGTCTAGACTGCGGGTTTCATCCGCTCGCACTTCGCAGCCGCCTGCAAAACTGTAACTGGCCCTGGCCCCAGGCTCCGGAACTGCGGGGCGATCTGATCTGTATGTCCACTCTCCTGCACAGTCATCAAAGCACAAGGTGAGAGGAGGTGACCTGCTCGCTAGCGTCTGAGCCACGGGTTCCTGCCGCAGCTGGTCCTGGCTCCACCATACCCCTCTCATCAACTCAGGGGTTAATGAAAGCTGAAGGCCAGGATGTGGTCCAAGGTTTTCCGTAGAGACCCGTGGCAGCCCTCCTGCTTCCGCGCATCCACCAGCTGGATGCCCTGCCTCCTCTCCCGCGCCTTCTCTGTGAGCCTCCATCCCTCCCGCATCTTCGAGGCCTTCTCTCGGGGCGAGAGGAGCTGATGAGAAAGGCTGCGCTGGTTCTGGTGGCGGGTCAAAGCGGCTGTGTAGGCCACCGCGGGCAGCTGTGAGCGGCTGGGGGCCGTCTCCTCCCCTGTTAGTGGCGAGGCCGGTGCCCGGTTCAAGGTCACTGTCTAGTTTGTGGAGAGCGGCTCTGCCGCGGATGCAAATGAGGCAGGGCCTGGGCCCTGAACGAGAGATGAGTAGGGACTGAGCTGGCAGGGAGAGGGGAGATGAAAAGCGGCGAATGTGGAAGGCTTGAGCCTCGACCCCTCAGGCCTTTAGGGCAGTTGGGCTTGCAACAGGGTCTCCGTCGGATTCAGACTAGACAGAGGTAAAGGAAGGGGCTCATCTCCTCTGTTTTTGCTTCACTAGCTCTTCCAGAGGTCGGAGCCCACTTGGTTCCCAGGTCTTCCTCTGGGAGCCCAGGACTTACAAAAGAAATCTGGAAGGCCCCTTCTCCAGGCATTGCCTTCTAAGGACTACAGCCTGGAGGTGGGAGCTTTAGAGAAACCTTGGATGAGGGGGCCCAGTCAGGTTTTTAGGCCAGCAGCCTGGGGATCAGCAGCATCCTTCCATCCTTCCATCCTGCAGCTCCTCTGAGCTCCCTCCCGCCGCAAGACCCCAGCCCTGTTGCCACTCAGGAAGCGGGGAAGGGGTGAGGAATCCCGGCGGGAACATCTGGGAAGCCATCTCTCCTCCGCTCACCTGAGCATCCCTAAATGGGCCATCTTTCCCCATATTCTGTCTTTCCGGCGCGCTAATGGTTAAATAGTTGCGTGGCTCTGACATTTTCCACCTCCGCCAGCAGAGGATCTCCTCCGCCTAGTGAATTACTGAGTGTCAGGAAAGGTGTGGGAGCAAGTTAAAAATCGCACAACAAAACACCCTCATCAAACGCCACACCCACAGCCGCCTGCAAAGGGGCCTGGTCTCCGCAAACCCTGAGCTCCGTGTGGGGTGAGGACGACCCCCAGAGCCCCCTGCCCCTCAGCCAGCGGCTGGCTGTGACCACGGCCTGCGTCCAGGCCTCGCTCTGGGCAGCGGCTGAGCTCTGCCTGGGGTCTGTCCTGCCAGCTGCCCAAACGCGTCCCCAAGTCAAGCCCCCCGTGCGGGGTGGGGAGCGCGGACGGGTCGGAGTAGGGGCAACCGACCCAGGAGGCTGGGGGGGGGGGGAGGACGTGCTGTTAACCCCGAGGATGGCTGGGCCGGAAGAGCGGGGTCCACTTACCTTTGCAGACGGAAGAGGTTCGGAAGGGTGCGGGGCGGGGGTTCTCAGCCTCTGGACACCCTCTCCCCCGACCCCCGGACCCGCCGCAGGCCCAGCCGAGGTATCCGAGGAGGGCGGGGCGCAGGGGGCGGAGGGAGCGGCCGGCGGTCGGCGCGCGGGAGCTGAGCTGCGAGCATCTCTGGGGAGGCCGCCTTTTATGGTCGTTATTAGCGCCCCTGTCTAGACTGAAGACGACACCTCCTCTGTGTGTAAACAGAGGCGGCGGGCTCCGGCGGGAAGGGGGGTGGTGCGTCGAGGGGGCTCGCGGCCCTCCCCTGCTCCGGCCACCGGAAGATCAAGGCCTTTCCCCCTCCCCCCTCACATGTGCTCCTTGCGATGTCAAGGTCAGAAAGACCTAGTCACGGTCAAGGCTAAAAGAGGAAGAGCCTGGTTGGTTGCGAAAGGCTCTGGCCCCCTCCTCCTCCCAGCAGCTCCTCGCTTCCCAGGGCCCCTCAGTCCTCCACCAACGCAGGTCTGGGTACACATCTGCACCAGCAGTTGGAGGTTTTTGAGGGGTGGGCTCACGCCAGCAGCCTGGGATCAGCACCTTCCTAACCAAGGCCATCTGAGTCGGACCCAGGTGGATCCTAGTGTGGGGAACAGAGGGGCTGCCGCCACGTCCCCAGCTCCAATCCCCTGAGCCATGGAGAATGTCAGAGGGCCGTCCCGGCTTTACTCTCTCACTGCTGACCCAGCTGCCTGTGGATCAGCCTCAGGAGCACATGGTCTAGAGACAGCGGTGGAGGAATCTCCCGAGAACTGCTGGCCTTGCTCCCTCGGGTGGGTTCTTGGCTGTGGGACTATGGCTGAAAGGCCCAGGCTGCTGGAGGTCTAGGGATGAAGATTTGGGCGAGGGAGGATATGGAAAGGATATAACTGAGCCCTCCCTGGCAGTCTGGTAGAGTGGCCCCCAGATGGAGAGTCCTCTGAGGCTCCAGCCCACCCCCATCTGGGATCCCCAGTCTTGACCTGGTGGGGCATGGAGAGTAGAGAATGCCACCTCAGACTGTAAGAAAGATAGCAGGAGCTTCCATCCCAGAGGGGAAGGGCTGTCCCCAGGAGAAGCCTCTGTGCTCACAGCCCTGCTATTCCCTGCACTCTCATATTTATTGCAGCCTGACTCTCACACAAACACTAGGAGACTGGCCTTAAAAGAAAGGCTTTTTATAGATTTGAATAAAGAAGAGAAAACAATTCTATACCCTGAGATGAGCCAGCTGACAACACTCCTACCTACATAGTTGCACACACAGGCAGTAAAGGTTGAGGAAATTCTCCACTGGTCAAAGGCTCTAAACACACACACACACACACACACACACACACGCACCCTTCATGGGAACGTCTCACAGAGTCCCCAGTAAGAATGCCAATTCTTGGAGGACAGAAAGGTAAGGGACCAACATGATCAGGAAAAGAATAATTAATACATTTTCCCCACTTTGCCACCCAAAACACACAGTCACACCATACCTGTCTCACAGGGAGTTCCCATTCTCATGCTCACTTGCTTTTATGGGAGAGGCATCTTAAAATGGATCCAGGCATGACAATTCTCCAACAGCCATTCAGGTACATTTAATCCAGGGCATGAGAGGGTCTTAAACACATGGGGACTCACAAGGACTCAGAGAGACTGCAGTCTTTGCCTGGGTTACCAGGGCCCCAATGCAACCCCAATGAGCTTCCACGGGCTTTCTCCTTCTCTTTTCTTTTTTTTAAAAATTTTTATTGATTTCATGGAGGGAGAGGGAGAGAAAGATAGAAACATCAATAATGAGAGAATCATTGATAGGCTACCCCCTGCATACCCCACACTGGGGTTTGAGCTGACAACCCAGGCACGTGCCATTGAACCATGTGGCGATTGAACCATGACCTCCTGGTTCATAGGTCAAAGCTCAACCACTGAGCCATGCTGGCCGGGTCTCCTCTTTTTCATCACCCTCTTCTGGGGCTTTAATACCGGACCCACTGTGTGATTCACTTATTTGATTGTGTGTGGGTTTGTGTGCAGAAGCAGAGGGCCCCTCAGAGAACTCTAGACTTCTCCCCATCACCCCCCCCCCCGCCAGTCTCCAACTTCCACTGCGTGTACATTGCGTGTGGGGCTGTCCAATGCATTTTCAAGTCAAGAGAGGTGGGGACCATATCAAGAGAGCCCCAGACCTCTTATCTATTCAGTTCCTTTTTCTGATCAAGCATACATTTAATCTTCAACTCTTTTCACCTTAAAGGATACTCTGGTTTCGGGAAAGGTTAGGGTGGTGGATAGGAAGAGAAAGGGGAGATGAAATTAAAAATGAAACTTATTCCTGGGAGATTCACTTACACCTCCTAAATCTTCACTTCTCAGCATATGATTCTTTGATAGTTAACCCGGAGTTAAAATGCAGTTGAACGGGACTGTTGTCACATCAGTAGCAAAGACTCCAGAGATGGTGAATTCTTCAGGCTCCTAGTCTCTCAGACTCCCTGTGTGTGCATGTGTGTGTTTCATCTTCAGAAACATTGATTTATTTCAATAAATTTTTAAAAAATTCAGCCATCAGGTCAAGGGAGACCAGAGAACTCTAATTTCCAATTCAATGCCTCTGGTCTTTCTGTGTCTCAGGAGAGGAAGAATATTATATATAAAAATTGCCGCAGTAAAGATTTAATCCAAGATAACATTGTTTTAGGCTATGTTGCTTTTTAAAAGTCTCCTAACCTGACAATTTAACAATCTCATTAACTCTGCCAGATAGGGAGATAGGCATGGACTGACTCCACAGAAAAAAACAAATTAGTGGCAGGGCCTATGGGGCTCCAGGTTTTTTGAAAGACCGAGGTTTCCAGGAATGCTGGAGAATAAAAGTGGGATTGGTTTAGGGAAGTGGGGGCACCAGGGATCCTAGCAGCCTGACCTCTCTACATAGGTCACTGGGGAAAGAAAGAGTGCAGCCTGGAAACACGATGCAGGGCAGGGTAGGCAGCTGATGCAGGGCAGGGTAGGCAGCCGTGGGACCTCTCCCTAGCCTCAGCCCTGAACTGGCTATAGGAATTTGGGACCCTCTGTGGGCAGTAGGGCCTCGCGTTAGCGTTCCACTGCTGTCACTACAGCATTCAGCTTCAGCACCCAAATCCGGACCTGAGCCCCAACTACTAACATAAATAGCAAGTATTTTTCTCCCTCACCTGCTCCCAGGCCTTTTCAGTTGCTGATTGCATCCTTCTCTCCATCAGGATGGAAAGAACTTTTCTCCCGTCTAGATAGTTTCAACCACCCAAAGTAAAAAAAAAAAAAAAACTGGAGCAAAATATGAGTCAGGGATCTTCCCGGCTGGGGAGATGGCTGTACTCTTCCAGTGCCCATTCTGGCTGAGTCAGGGCATCAGAAACTTCTCTGAAGAACCACTGGAAAGAAGAGGCTTCAAAAGACTTTGAGCAATAAAATCAAGGCCCAAAAAAAGATTTTATTTTAAAAACAGGTCTGTGGGTTTTTCTTTTTGCATTCAATTCAATACATTGTCATTCAGACATCACAATACTATATACAGATACACAACATTTTTAAAAAGCCTATTTCTGATGAACATTGCAAAAGAACAGTGTTTTGTAATGCGCCAGTGGGAGAAGGTGAGGGGCCCCCTAGCACCAAGTTGGCCTTGAAGAGGGAAATGTTAGGCAGCGTCTACATTAGCTGGCTTTGTGGGGGCCCTTATTTGGGCTTCCTGGAAGAAAACTGCTTTCCTCTGGACAATCAGTAAAAGTGAAAGTATGAGGCCTCTGTTCTCAGCTATTGCCATGATGGAGAAGTGACTGGAGAGAGATTCTGCTGGGGGACCCCAATCTCCATCCTGTGGTTCTTTATTTATTTATTTTCTTTATGAAAAAAAATATTCTACTTCTTTATGGCAGAGAGAGAGGAAGAAGAAGGAGGAAGAGGAGGAGGAAGAGGAGGAGGAAAGAAGGAAAGGGAGGGGGAGGAAGAAGGAGGAGAAGGAGGAGGGAGGAGGAGGAGGAGAGAAAAATATTTAGAAGGCTGGTTGAGTTTCTGACCTTGGATTCCTGCATGATGACTGGGAGAGCAGAAGAGAGGAGGCAGTAGAGGCAAAGGCGGCTCCTGAGAAATTCAGTTTCTTGATTGAGGAGGGTAGGTGGCTCTTAGGACAATTCCAGCTTTTGTTGAAACAGAACGAAAAAAAACCTATGTGCTGCCTGTACTCCAGTCACAGTGCCAGACCCCTAATAATTATCATTAATATTAACACGACTTTTAAAATATGCACAGAAAATCTGAATTGAGAATTCTTGCCTAACTAAGGAGTGCAGTAGGAACAGGGAGCAGGGGAGGACTGGAAGGAGATTTTAAGCTTACCAGGTCCTGCACTGAGGTGGAGATACCTCAGCAAGACCCTCTACCTGCTGGGCAAAGGAGGAAGCAAGAATGGGGTCACTGGGGTTCTGCAGCCCTGCTCTGTTTGGAATGATTGGGCTCTTCTTGGCTCTTCGCTGCCACTTGGCTTTCTTACAAGATGATGGGAGGAGGAGGGGGGATGGGGACCGGCAGCCGGCAGCCCTGCTCCCACAGCCCGCCGGGACCTACCTCCAAAGCTATTGAGGCCCAGTAGATCCCATCTAGATGGGGGTGGGGTTTGAGGATGGGGTGGGGAGTAGGGGGCGGCAGGGCGCCCCGCCCTTGGATACTCTCTGCCTCCCAGCCACGGTTCCTCTTTCTTGTGAACATTAAATATTCGTCTGCACCGGCGAAGGGTCCTTCGGTGAGTTTGGTTATGGTACAAAGCGGCGACATAAATAGAGAGGGAAGGTGGCCGGGTAGGCGGTCAGGTGGAGTGGAGATGAGGCGCTTTCGATTTGCTGACCACCTTCTTCTCTTTGACTCGACGGTTCTGGAACCAGATGGTGACCTGGCGCTCCGAGAGGTTCGTGGTGGCAGAGATGCGCCGGCGCTTCTCTTTGGTGATGAATTTGCTGGCGGCGTATTCCTTCTCCAACTCCTTCAGCTGCACCTTGGTGTAGGGCACTCGTTTCTTGCGCCCGCGCCGGTAGCTGCTCACCTCAGGCTGTAGGGGAACCACGTCTAAGAGAGGAGAGAAGGCAGGTAGGCAGCTAGTGAGTCGCGTGGCTGGGCCCTGGACTGGGCTACGGGCTTCGGGACTGCACCGCAGACTGGGCGCAACGTTCTGGTAGGGACTCAGAGAGGGTCAGCGGCTCGCCCCCAACTCTTTGCCTCTCTAGTAGCAAGGCCACGACTGAGATGAGGCCACTGTGGAATTTTTCTCTGGTTCAAACTTTAAAGGAGGGGGCACAAAACACACAGTAATCCAGATAAATAATACTTGAATACAATGCTTTAAAAAATCAAAATGAATGCAAAATACCCATGATAAACAAAATATCAATTTAAAAAAATAAACACGGGGACAGTATTACTGATTTTCCTTTTGTCTCAGGCTTCATTATGGCTCCGCACAGCAATCTCTGTCACTAAAATCTCTGAGTCACTAGAGTCTCTGTGCCCTTAGAGGGGTCCCTTCAAATTTCACTCTGGTCTGCAGGCCTTCCTGCAGTTAAATCATGTGGGCAGCCATCAGCTCCTCCTCTGCTCCAGGATGAGAGAAAGGTGTTCTGTTGTAGGTTTGAGGAAGGACACGGTGGGCAGGGAGATAGCTCCAGCTGGCACAGCCTACTAAGTGGCTGCTCATGGCTTTGGTCACTGGCTCTGCACTAGGAATCTGATGCCTGCACCACTAGAGAGAGAGAGGAACAGTCCAGGGTACGCTAGCCTGCGTGGGTATGCTAGCCTGGTATATCAGTCTAGGAGTCCAATTTTGTGAGCCACTTCATCCAAAGTAGGAGGCCCTGGCCCTGAGATATAGAGAATCAGTCCTTGGAAGTAAAGGGTCCATGCCCTAGGGTCTGTCCACCAAAGAAGGCGCCAGGAGAGCCCTTAGTGGGGGTAAAATCAGATATTTACATAAGTCTATAAAAAGAACTCAATGGCCCCCAGGCCCACAAATGTCCACCCACCAAAACAGAGCAAACTGCCCTGTTCCAAGCCCCTCTCCTCTCCATTCTTCCAAAGCCGAAGAAAACTCCCTTCATCCCGTGCAGGAATCCTAACCCTAAATCCTAAATATCTTGTCATCCTAACCACTAGTAGTTCAGTTTTTTTTATATACTCTGAAAATTTCACAGAAACCAAAAACAAAAACCCATGTCACTTATACCCCTTCCGTTCCACCCTCACCTCTGTCAATAAAAAGGTCATAGCCACACTTTCAAGGGGAAGTGGGGAACTAGGAAGATTATCTAACTACATGGCCCCTTAATTTTTTAAATATAGTTATTAGACTTCTTCAGGCAGAAGCTAGTGAAGAAGACAGAATGTTGGGGGCTTCTCCTTCATTCTCTGCCCTTTGAGAGTGTGAAACAGTCCGAGTGGAAACACAAAGCTCTTCCTGAAATGCTGTTCTCACCCACCGCCATACACCTTCCCAATACCCATTCCCGTTGGTACCCTTATCTGTACAGGAAGGGGAGAGAAGACCTCTTCTGAGAAAAAGTGCTCAGGAAGAAAATGGGAGAGGGGGGTTCCCATGGCCTGGTTTGGCTGTCTTCATGATGACAATTTCTCAGGAAAATTGTTGGATTTGTCACTTGTCTCTGCCTATGTATGAACAGGCCAAGGTTTTATAAAAATCTGAAAAACAAAACAACTTTATTTTAACAGAGAACATCCTTTAGGTTAAAAATGATTTTTTTTGTACAAGATAATTTTTCTAAAAAACGTCTCAGTTCTCAAGTTGTTTTTCACTCTGACAGATGTAACTATGATTCAGGAAATTGATGACTCTGGGACAAGAATAATATAGAGAAGGTAAGTAATGATATCATGAGGACATCATGAGGTTTTCTTTTGTTTGTTTTAATCCCCAGAACTTTTTTTCAGAATTATTTTAGTAAACTCATTTACAAGATGAGAATTTGAGGCTCTAGACTGAGTAAAATAACTTAAGGTTAAGATTTTAATCCCAGATTTTTGGACTCAACATAATGACATAGTGAGTTCTCAAATAGAAATAAGCCACCTGGTACAATCCAGCTTTAAAACATATCCTTTTCAAAAATAAAGTAAAATAAAATACCTTCTCTTCCCTGGAGAGCAAAATGGAATAAAAGTGGTATTTGATTCCTGAAGTAACCAGATAATTGTCCTTGTTGGTGTTGTTGGCGTTTTCCCCCTCCCTTTCTGTAAATGCTTACAATTACCTACCCAATTTTGGATCCCCTAAACCCTAACTCTAATTTCCCAATGAGGTTTACTCAATGCAAGCCTAAAAGTCAGTTTTAAAAAACAAGCAATTGATTTAAGCTGGCTATTTTTCTCTGTAGAATACCAGGATTGGTTTGGCCAAGTTTTTCATGGGTCAGACCAAACTGCTGGGGATTTGTTAAGGCCTCCTGGGGAAATACCTTCCATTTTGCCTTCTCACAGAAGCCCCCTTCATTGTCTGTTGTCTTGTCTGAAAAGGAAGTGGGATCTACAGATGTGGGAACATCTGGAGCTTAGACCTGGTATGGTGTCTATACTGCCTAAAGTAAGTAGGGGAGTTGGCTAATTAATATTACAATCAACCCTTCCCTAATCTCCCTCCAGAACATACAAGCACCCAAACCACTTCATACCTGGGAATCTAATAGACACCTTTGAGGAGCAAATAAAAATCAGATCAATGCTCAGCTATAGCTTTCTCTTGGAGCTGTGTGTACAGGTTCTTACTGCTCCCTCGCTGTTGCCCACTTACTGCCACAACAGGGCTCTGCAGAGGACGCTTTGCTCAGCTAGAAATCCTAGCTGCTCTTCTCAACCTAAATCCAAAGGCTTGTGAGTAGGTACTCTTACATGGCCCAAAGAACCCACTAAATGTTTTTCTCATTCTCTCTCTCCCCTAATCCTCTCTGTCTCTCCCCTTCCTTTCTTTACTGATTCTCTCTCAAAATTTCTGCCTCTCTCTGAAAAAAAAAAAAAAAAAGTCTACATTCACCATTGGAAGGAGAAGAAAAAAAAAAGAGAAAGAGAGAGCAATGAAGCAAGGGTATGTATAATTGGGGGAAGGAAGAAGCCACAACACATCTTGGCCCTAATTATTTGGATCTTTCTGAACAATTGCTCCATCTCCCACACCAGCCCAGACTGCCATAGATGAGGTTTCTCAGAGCCAGAGGCGCTGAAGAGAGACAGTAGTGTTTATGCCTAGATGCTGCGGAACAAACCACAATTGCATAGACAGAGTTATCTGGAAATCTCACTGCTTCCAAAAGATCTCTGTGTGGGCAGAAAGATGGAGGGTGTCTGAAGACCATTGCTTTTCATCTGCCTGTTGCCTGGACCTCTGCACTCACTGTGATACACCAGCCTGATTCTATTTCCACACAGGGAGTGTTTGAGCACAGAGCTGCTGAGACACACTGGGTTTTATATCCATTTCCATGCTGTAATTTGCATGCCATAATTTGCATGTGTATTAAATCTCAGTTGGGCTATACATTTTTTTTATTTCAAAGCTATTTTTCTCTAGGAGCCTGTGATCACAAAGTGTTTATTTCTAGCATGTTTTTCCCCCTGGGAATCTTTAAAATGTGTATTTTATTCAAAGGTATTTCTGAGCTTCTCTTCAATCCTTCACCCCTACTCCACTCCACACACTTACATAAGGATGCCAGCGAAGTTCCTCCTCATTTCTTCACATTAAACCCATCGCCCATTGCTCCGGACCTGCACTTGCGCCCAGAGTGGGCTTGGTGGGTATATGCTCCCCTGTCTTTTGGCCCTTTAGCATGGCCTATTGGCTCCACCTGCTCCAAGAATTCTTGCTAGATACCCAATTCCTAAAGACCTTTCCATTTGGGAGAATCGGAGGATTAAAGGGCCATCTCTCTACATGTGAATTGCCTATATTCTAGAAATATATTAGTGTATGTTTCATATTAGGTGGTTAATAACAGAAATCTTATTATATAAAAATATTACCGCCAGTGTCAAATAGGTAATGCATGATACCATGCTTTAAAATTCTATTATTCTTAAATCTTCTTGCAACCAGAAACGGGGTGCCTAGGATGGGTTCCACTGGGGTATTCAGTTGTATGTTATATTGAGTATTCTCAGAATATTTACAAGAATGTTATTTACTACACTTTCTAACATAATTCAGTGATATTCTCACCATCTGCCCTTTCCCCAGTCCTGGATGCAGAGGAATTTCAGGCCCACTCTTAAAAGGTCTTCAGTCTGTATTTTCCAATGAAAATGTCCCTAAGCCCATATGCAGAGCTGGGAGACCTCTGGGCAGCATGGGGAGACATGTGTGGCTGCTTTGGGCTCCACTGGACCCCTGCAGACATCAGAAGGGAGCCAGTCAGCCCTCTCTCCCTGAGCTCTACTTACAGCCAGAGCAGACTGAAGCTCTGAATTTGTTAGACCCCAAAATCCTGATTTCTCAGTGCAGTGCTGAATTCACAACTCCCCTGTGGTTTTTAGAAACCCTTGGGGGGTTTGCAAGATCCCCTCCTGTTTAGGGAAAGCCTCCTTTAAAGAGGAATAGGGCAATGGTGAATTCCACCCCCCATACCCTACACATAGCCAGACACAACTGAGGGCTCTCAGCCTGGGCCTGGACCTCAGGTCCCTTCAGAACAGGTCTTCCTCCCCTACACCTCTCATCCTTACCACCTTCTTTCTGTGTCTGAAGCAGGGATAATTCTCTCCCCACACTTGGGGTAGTTAGCAGTGGAAACACCTACATTATTTAAACTCAGTATACCAGGGAGGAAAATAAAATTTATATCCCAGGAGAGGGATTCAAACTTCCTTCTCTACACACCCTCTCAAGAGAGATTTTAGCTCTGTTCCTTTAACAACTGGGACATTCATGGCCAAAATTTTTAATACATAAAAAAGAAAAGAAAAAGGTAGTATCTTATATGTCTACAGACTGTGGCAAATCGGACTGCTATTTAAAACACACACACACACACACACACACATACACACACGTCTAGTGCCTGAAGGATCTTGGAAATTCTGGCAAAGAAAATGGGGTTCTTATTTTTCCCCGCAGTTATTCGGTGGGTTGAGGGTTGAGGGCTGGTGAGTGTGGATTCCAAGGTACTCTAAGCCCACCCACCCCCATTCTTAGCCGGCACCGAGCCACGCGTGAGACTGGAGCCGGCTGGGGGAGGAGGCGGCGAGCTACCGACTCGAGCGCAGCCGGCGGCCCGGCGCTCGGGCGCCTGTGATTGCCTCACTCGCAGCCAGGCAGCTTCGGGGAACGTGTCGGAGCAGATTTCTTCCCCGGAGCATTCCTCAGCGCAGCTCGCCCGGCCAGCTCCATCGGCAGCCCAGCAAAGCCGGCGCGCCGGGGCCAGACGGCGGGGGTGGCTGGGGCGCGGAGCCCGGGGGCAGGCGGGGCGGGGAGGGTCCCTGGCGGCGGCCACGGCGCTCGGGCCCCATCCTTACCTGGAAAGGGAGACTTCCAGAGGTGGGCGGACTGCGACTGCTCTTTGGAGCAGTACACCTGACTGTCCCAGCCGTTGGAGAGCGCCCAGTGCTGGTAGCCTTCGACAGGGATGAGCGCATCGTGACGCGGCTCCGGGTGCCCGCTGATCCCAGGCACCACCGACACGTCCAGGTAGCTGGGCATCGCCTGGTAGGAGCTGGCGAAGCTGGGATAGAAGGCGAACTCCTTGGCTCTGGACAGGTCGTCGCCGGGCAGGGCGCCCGACGGCTCCGGGTACTTGTCGCCCGGGTGGTAGGAGCAAGGCTTTTGCTGCAGGTTCACGTTGTGCGACAGGCGGCAGCCGTAGTAGCTGCCACCGAACGGGTAGCCGTAGCCCAGGGTGGCGCTGGACGAGGTGGGGGGCGCGGGCGGCGGGGCGCACTGGCGCGCCGCCTCCGGGGCCGGGATGTCCGTGTAGACGGCGCCCTGAGGGGCACCCAGGGGAGCCGGTGGGCGGCCCAGCACCGGGTGGGGAAGCAGGTCGCGGCAGTGGCTGGCCGGGCAGCTGCTGCCCAGCCCGTCCATGCTCGGGGCTTTGCCGGGGCTCGCTCCGCTGCAGCCGCCCCCCGCGCCGCCGCCTCCCCCGCCGCCGCCGCCGCCGCCGCTCTCCGCCGCGCTGTCCTCATAGACGTACATGAGGCTCTCTGGCCAGCGCGGATGCAGGAGCAGCGAAGTCGTCATGACATGATCTGCTCGAGCTTTTTAAAAACTCCACTTGCCAGAGGCAGCGAGCTGGGGAGACACCTCGCTCTCTTTCCCCCTCCCCCGGTCCCTCCCTCCCCCTCCCCTCCTCCCCGAGTTTCCACCGCCCTCCCCTGGATTCCTTCTACGCATGCGGGGACACTTCATTAAGAAATCCGCCGGCGGCCGCCCGCCTCCCCTCCACACCCCTCCCGCGCCCACGTGACTCGGCGAGCGCCGCGCCGGCCCGGCCCGGGCTCCCGGAGTTCCCACCCCTCCGGGTGGGGCGGGGCAAAGTGGAAAAGCTCTGTGCGGATTGGCTGTTAGAAGGGGCAAAGAGGAGGGAGCTGGGAGATTTAAAGGGACAGGGCAACGCCCCCTGGCAAGCCCAGGGGAGGGAGACTGAGCAGGGGGACGGGGAGGCTGAATTTGGCCGACGCAAAGGGGTCTGGAGAGGCGAGGACTATTCCTGGGCGTCTCCCCCTAGGCTTAGGATGTATATGGGGGAGACAAATCCCACCCCACCCCAAAAGATCGCTGTGAGTAGATTGGGACTTGGAGCTAAGAGGATGAGGGAGAAACTGAGTTTTTTTCTTAATAAATGAAGAAACTAGAAAGCAGGCGTCAGCGCGCGGGGCCAGGGCGTGGGGAGCCCGGCTGTGGCCCAAGCCGACTCCCCTGAAGGTCACTAGATCCCGAAGCCGGGCAGGAAGAGAGACTTTGATGACGGGGTGGCGTTTCCATTTCCTGCTTCCAGCCTCTTACCCGAAAGCCCCGGTTTTCTGAGAGGGACTCTGGTCCCTAAGTCCCTCTCACGCGGAGCCTACAGGACTGGAAGGATGTGATAGCCGCCCTCCCGTCCCGCACACACATCACCGCACGGAGTAGGATGCTTTCAGTGAAACATGGAAAGGGAATAAAAGGAGGGAAATGGGAAACTGAGGCAATCGAATAGGCTGATATTTCGAGAAATAA
Source organism: Murina feae (assembly GCA_004026665.1). Classification (NCBI taxonomy): domain Eukaryota; kingdom Metazoa; phylum Chordata; class Mammalia; order Chiroptera; family Vespertilionidae; genus Murina; species Murina feae. The sequence goes on from PVJC01000606.1 coordinate 70,080, forward strand.
GCCTCAGATTGAGATTTTTCAAAGAAAGGGGGGCGGAGGAGGCGAGAATTAGGTCTAGGAAAGCTAAAAAGGCGCTGGTGTGACTAAGAGCACTCCTGCTCTCATATCTGTGTACAAAAGGAAACTTGAAATGAGGGAGCTGCCGGAGGCCCCGGGAGGACTGACCTCAGCCCGGTGGTCGGCCCTGGGCCGTTAGGCTGGTGAGGGCCAGTGGGCCGGGCAGAGCCAGGGTCAGTGCAGTTTTAGCTCCCAGGGCTTTCTTGGGGTCACTCCCTTATAGTGTGAATTGTTTTCACGCTTTAAAATTGTCCCATATTTCAAAGGACAAATTAACACCAACTTACCATGAAGCCTCCCCTCTTCTTCCCTTCCAACCTCCCGACTTACGGCTTTCCTGTGCCCAGTGTGATGCCTTAACAGAGGCAACCCTCTCCAGGGCACATCTCGGTGGAACTGAGCCACGTTCCCTTTCAGCACAGGGCCTCCCTGAGGAGAAGAGTCATAAAGAGAGGAAGGAAAGAGGGGAGAGGGGCTGCAGCATCTCCCTCTTTTCTGCCCCTGCTGCATCGTTTACATCTGGGTACCCCTGTCCAGGCAGCACACAGTAACCTCAGGCTGAACCAGACCCCCTGGACCCCGCCAGCCCCCAGAGCAAATGGCCACGCCGTCTCCCTTCTTCCTGTAGGGGTAAGGGGGAAGGTGGTGTTGGAAGATGGAGACCATGGAGATGTCCTGGGAAGGGTGAGTTAGGATCAGAAACTAATCTTCATCAGTGTGATCAACATCCTTAGATTTTGGAAATCAGGCTTCGGGCTGGGCTGGCAGTAGGAAGAAAATACAACCGAAAGGTTACAGGAGCAGGCAAGCAGGCTGGCAGGAGGGGTGATGATGGCAGAAGGAGGAGAGATGAGCCGAAGTGAAGGTGGGTCTTTCTGGGAGCGAGCTCCTGGCTGGGAAACTGGCTTCCCTGCCTGCAGAGTCCAAGGTCAAGGTGAAAGGAGGAGAGTAAACTTGGCCTGGCCAGTCTAGACTGGGTTTTGTGACCTTGCCCCCCCCTCCCCAGCGTCTGCCTGTGGCCTGGCTGATGGGGGTAGGTGGGTGGGGAGGTTTTTGGGTGGGTTTCCAACCAAGAGGGGAGAGGTGGTCCTGAGGCCCTGGCTTCCCCTCCCGTGATATGCGGGATCCGTGAGGAGTAGAGAATCCAGGCGGTAGGGACCGGTCTCTGTGGGGCCACGAGGACAAACAAAGGGCCTGAAATGCCCACTCCAGTCCTGGGCTCCCTCCCGCGTACACGAATGCTCTAACCCAATGCTAGAGGCGAATTCATCGGGCCAGACCCCAAAGACGTCCCCAGCTTCTGGGATCGGGGGCAGAGCCTCGGGGAGGATCTGGGTGCAGGGCTGCCCAGCAATAAATAAAATTAATAGTTTGTTCTTTTCCAGGTTTACATAAGGACAGGAACCGTTCCTATTGCGATGAGATACAGATTTCATTAACCGGCAACCAACCGCGCAATTCCACTTCTTAGGGGCACTATGCGGCCAGTTTAGCGACAAGAGGAGCCTGCTGGAACCAACGTGCCCTTGGTCAGGACCAGTCCAAGGAGATGCAGGCTCCCGAGAGACGCGGGGCAGTGACGCGGAGGGGCAAGCTCAGGGCTAAGGGAGTTAAAAGTGGCCGGTGGAGTGTCCGCATGCTCTTTCTTTCGGTTCCCCAAGACCTTCCGCGCCCGAAACTGCCGGCTCCACGGCTGGCGGCGTTGCCAGAGCCGCAGGCGGGCGGCGGAGAGTAAAGCTTGTTGGTTAATTAACTTTAAGCCTGGGGTCGCTTCTCCCTCCTCCCCCGAAAAAAATGTGGATCTTGCTGGGACACAAATAAAACCAAATTAAACACTCCGGGAGAATATGCGCCACTGGAAACGTAGTAATTACACCTCCGAGGCGATCCCGCCCTAGAAAGCCGGGCGCTGGAACCTTGGGCTTCGCGCGCACCGCGCCTCCCCCACCTCGTCCACACCCCACCCCACGGGGTGCGCACACTGGGCGGCGGCGGCGCTGGAAAGCGGGCGAAGTTTACAGAAAAGCAAAGACCGGTGAAAAGGAGTGTGGCCCCCCGGTCTCTAGATGTGCTGCGGTAGACTAGGAAGATGGGAGATGGCCCGGCGGCCCGGTTGGTCGGAAAGCCGAGCTCTGCTCTCACAACCACTGCCCTCGGCTTCCAATGCGGTCTGAGTCCCAGCTAGGTTCATCTCCGACATTCTTTTTCTCAAAGGCGATATTCTCTGTGTCTTCTCGCTGGACGTGTGTGACGGATGTGGCGTTTGGGACTGTGCAGGGTGCATGCACTATTCTTACACATGGCCTTGTAAGCACAGCCCAAATGTGTTTATAACGATACCCAGCCCTCTGCTGAAACTCTCTATTGCAAATAAAGATCTCTGCGGGTCTATCCATCTCTCTGTGAACGCACTTAATTTAAATGCTCATCTTCCACTTAGACATCCCAAAGGAAAATACTAGGAAAACAAGGAGGCAGATGCCTGCATCTTTTTAAGCTGATGGTGGAATTCTTGGCCCACTGTATTAAAGACAGAGCCCGAGGTGGAGTTCATGGCATTGGCAGCAAGAGGGTGCAGGACTGAGGCATACACGTGGGTGCAGCTTGCGTGCCAGGCAGGCTAGGGAGAAGGATGAGAGAAATGAGCGTGGTGTGCCCTTATTCAATACCCAGACTGTCTTCTCTGGAAATTAAGCTTTGGCTGATTTCTTCTTTCTTCTGTTTCCTTCATATTCCAGAGAATAGAGCTTGAAGCTCTGAAGCTCCTGCCCCCCCCCTTTTTTTATGGGAGAAAGTCCCGTTATAAAAAGAGGGGGTGGGCTGAGGCTGCCGGAAAACAAAGAGCTTCACCACCATGGGGTCTGGATTCTGCCCCCTGGACTTGGGGCTTTGGCAAGGATTTGGGGGGTCCCTTTCCTGTCCAGGGTTCAGGCTGCATGATAGAAAAGGAAATTTATGGAGGAGAAGGGACTTGAACTATCCAGGAAAGACAGGAATTTTTAAGCTGGAGAGGCCACTTATAGGAATGGGTTAGGGGTCCAGGGAAAGCACCCTGAGAGGAGAGTGTGTCTGAGTTCAGAAGAGCCTTCCACACACTCGGAGAAAATTCCTGGTGAGTTGCAATGAGTAGTATTATTGGGGAAGGAAAAATAAGTGGCTGATCCCGGTGGAGGCTCCCTGGCCCTGACAAGCCCCCTCCTGGCCGCTTCCCTCCACCTCTGTGGGCTCCGGAAGGTTGCGCGGCCCAGGGAGCCTGCAGACACACATGCCCCCTCCCAGGTCCTGTTCCCTCTGAAACCTGCTCGACTTTAATGTCTCCACACCCACAGCCTGGACTCAGAGAAGCGCTACCCAGGCCTCTCCTCCCAGTCTGGGAACTCACCTCCTGACCAGCGGCTGCCATCCTGTCGTCTTCCACATTTATTGTTCTCCCTCCCTGGGCCCCCAGTTTGAGGGAGAATGGGGCCAGGATGGCTGAGACATCACCTTTCTCCTAGCTCCAGTGTTTTCTGCTCTCAAACCCAAACCTGCCTTCCTCCAGGCCTCTTCACCCGCCTCTTTCAGACATTAAAGGAATCCACTCCCTTCTGCTGCCCACTCACGTCTGATAGTTTGGGGAGCCACACTGAACTGTCCTTTTTGGTTCACAGGGACCTACATAGGGGTCCTGGTTTAGACTGTCATCACCAGCCTTTTCTTGGATTCTCCTCCGGCCTGCCCCTAATCACAGACCCTGCCTGGTGGTAATCAGGTGACCCCTTCCACGGGAACTCTCATGAAACCTCTAGTGACCTCCAGGGTCCCTACCCCAACCCTCTTTCTTCCTCTGCTTCCCACCTCCTGCCAAGCTCATCACAGAGCCTCTTCCCCACCCTCCTCATTCCCTCCTTCCCCAGGCCATCTCTTTTCTAATCCTCATCCCTCCTGCTCCCTTTTCTTTCTTTCTTTCTTTCTTTCTTTCTTTCTTTCTTTCTTTCTTTCTTTCTTTCTTTCTTTCTTTCTTTCTTTCTTTCTTTCTTTCTTTCTTTCTCTCTCTCTCTCTCTCTCTCTCTCTCTCTCTCTCAGCATCTCAGACAGTCATTTGCCCTCCCCCACCCTCAATTGATAAAAGAAGTTCAGGGGATAAACACAAAGTTAAGAAATTAACAAAGTGTCTCCTCCCCCTTCTTGCCTCCCCAGGGCTCCTACCCCACCCCATCCTCTGCTGTGGGAGAGAGAGCCCTCTGTCCCTTTCCTTTCTCCCCCAAACACCTCCCCCTTTAGGGAGCCCTTCAGAAACAGACAAATAAAATCTCTCCTGGTTTTAGGGCCTGTCTGAGAGGGAAGTCCAAGTTCATTTTCAAGTTAGACAGGAGAGCTGAGGGGGGCTGGGCAAGGGGTGGAGGAATGTTGGCTGGGGCTGGGTTGGCTTCCTTGCGGAGATCTAACAAAGGCCCCTTTTGGTCAGAAAGCCAACAAACCAAAAGCTTGGAAAAGGTATTTATCACTTTCGATCATTTCCTCCATCTTTTAAAGTTTAGATTTGGGGCTCCTAGAAAGGAAGTAGGCATGCACACAGACGCCACCTCCCAGGTTCATGGGTCCCCCCCCACCTGCCACCCCCTCTCTCTTTCTCCCATGTCTCTCTAATTTCAGGTTATTTTAAAAGAGAATATGAAAAATAATATTTTCCCCGTCAGGGCAAGAAAAGGGCTGTGGATTCTAAAACAACACTCTTCTGGTTAAAGTGGATTATTTAACCTCTCCCAGAGAAAGACTAAATATAAAAGGCATAGCTGAGGGCTGGACATTTCAACTCTAATTAGTGAGAGATCCCATTTATGCCACCGTAATGCTGTGAACTGGAGTTTGGGGGGGGGCCCTAGAAGGCAGATGGTAGAAGATGCATATATACTTCAACATGGGGAAGAGAGAAGGCTGTACCCAAATGAATCACAGCCTAGTTCTCCTGGTGACCAGACACCCTCAGAAGTCACAGCAGAAGACATACTCTGATCATTGGGTTCATTGAGCAGAACCCCAAAAATTAAAGGACCTTCAAAAATGCCTTATCAAAAGAAAGAAAATTTAATTTCATCATCTCCAAAAAAAGGGGGTGGGGTGGGGGGTGGAGGTGAATACTCAAGACTCCACTAAAGAGAGAAAAGAAACCCCTCTTTGGAAAAAAAAAAAAAAGCCACTCTTGCTTGGGATCTATGGAGCCAAAGGCAGGAGGGTAGTTGGCATAAGAGTCCTGCTAGTGGTGATTCAGTCAAACTTCCTAAAATAGATGTAACTTGCTGCAGTTTTAGTGATTGAAGGGAAACTATCCCTATGAGATCCTTGGGGAGAGGGTGGTCAGGCTCCTCTCCTACTGCCTTCTCTTTTTCACCCAAACTTCCCTTTCTCTATGGAGTATTTACAATAACTTTTTTCTCTTTGTCGTGGTGTTGTCTTGTACATGCAGCAAAGTCAGTGAAACCTAAAGAACTAGAAAGGAGGACGGGGACATTCATTTTCTCTCTTCCCAAACGTGACTGCACTCACTTGCAAAGTCAGAGAAAAATTAACTCAGATAAGAAGGAATTGAGACCACCCCAGTTTTCAGGCACTTGGTGACCTTCAGCATTTCTGGGCAGCATGGTTGCTGAGTTGGGTTTTTGGACATCCCTGGCTATCGAACATGCTGGGGAATGTATGTTGCAATGGATGTGCCTTGTACTTGGAGAGCATGGAGACATTTTCAGGTCAATGGTGACAGGGGGCTGATAGGGTAGAAGTGAAAGGAAGGGAACGCAGTTAGGATGTGAACTTGAAGAAGACGCCCATGAAGCCACCACCTCCTGCTCTCTCTAGAGGTGGCCTCTCTCCTTTGGCTGGGCTACCATATAAGCAAATGGATGGGAGCGAAGAGCATCCTCAAGTTTTTCAGAGATGCAATTCTTAAGGCATGGGAGGAGGGGAACCTTGTGCAATCCCTTTCCTACTCTGAGGCTTTAGGAAAATCCTTTTCTGCTAGAATCTGCATTTGTGATTTAAAGCACTCCTACATAACTCTTTGTTCCCCTCCTGTGCTTGGCTTATTAATGAATTTCCCTCCAAAAAGTAATAGAGATTTACTTTTCTTTCATTTATTATAGACCTATCATCTCTAGACAAATAAGTATAAAATACATGCTTTGTTAAGGGAACTTTAGATAAATATTAATATATGTCCATGGATACCCATATCCATACGATTAGGTAATCTTTGTAAAAATTTTTAAAATATTCCCCTTGAATATGACAACACAGTCATGCTTACTTTAAAAATTTTTTAAGTATTTAATTGTCTTTATGCTGATGCGAAGATGTAAGAAGTGGGGTTGATAGACTTACAAAAGGATATATGTTGGCATAGACGTTTTTAAACCCACCTCCTCTAGTGTTTTCTCTGATGTGGTTAGCAATTAGATGGAAATTGTATGCAGGCATATGTAAGGCAAAAATACTTTTTAGAATGTTATTTTAAAGAGACAATAAAGAACAATGAGGTCTGAGGCTACCCAGGAGCAACTTTGCAGTATGTGATTCTCAGATCCATTTCCCCAGCCATCTTAGGGGAAATATGCGTCTGCCAGAAAGCAAGTTGCTGCCTCGCTCAAAGGGGCAGAATCTTTGCTTTGGGTCTGTTTTTCCCCCGCACAATGTTTTTCCCTGCAAGGATTTAAAAAGATTTGGGTCCCTCCCGGAGCCTGATTGGCAAGTCCCCTCAGTCTTTCCTTCTCCCATTAGGATCCAAAGTCCCTGAAGAGGTAACAGTCACCGCGGCTTTGCTCAGTGCTCGGGGAAGAAAGGGGCGCCAGCATCTAACACCTTTCTCCGTTCTCTCTGGGTCGCTCTCAAGATTTCGAGAGTTCGTTATTTATTTTAATAGGCTGGTCTCTTTTTTTGTTTTGTTTTTTAGTGATTATTTAGTATTTGATTTCAATAGCTCCTGTCAAGGTGAAAGCCGCCTTCACACAGGACAGTAAATGGCCGACAGGGAGGACAGCGGGTTCAGTACCCGTTTTGGGAAGCCCCACTCCACTCCCCGCGGCGCCTGAGCGGATCCAGCTAGCCAGCGATCCTACTAGGTGCACTGCGGGCGCTCTGTGGGCACCTAGGGCTGAGCACACAGTCGGGTGTGTCTTTATCTGTGGGGTGAGCAGACGCTGATGAGATCCCTGGGAGCTCGGTGCGTGGGGAGGCGCGGGCTTACCCGAGCTGGACATTCGTGGACCTGCTGGTATGGACAGATTTGGAGGTTTGGGGAGCTGGTCCCTGTGTCTCCGGGGCTCCTGTGCTTATCTGCAGGGACACTTCCTGGTTGTGGATTTCTGTTAACAATCACCACCACCACGAGCAAGAAACAGCCAACTCTCTCTTCCTTCTCTCTGCCTGTTCCTGTGGAAAAGACACCTCCCAAAAGGAAAAAGGGGGAGAAAAACATCCTATTTTCTTTTTTAAAAATGTCCGGTCTTGAAATATGGAAGTGATAAAAGAAAAATCATACACCAACAAAAGTTTTTCAAAAAAAGATTGAGAGAATCCCTAGTTCAAAAAAAAAAAAAAAAAGTGGGGGGGAGTAAGTGAATAGGTGGGTGGGAAGGGCCAGAGGCCAGAGGCAGAAAACAGACTGCTGCAAAGCTGGGTAGATCTGAGTTGGCACAGGGTCCAAGGGGGAAGCAAATTATTCAGATGACAGGAATCTCAGTGGCTAATTTCTGTGTGGCTATTTATTTGTTGCCATTTGCTGCATATAATACATGCAAAGTGACATGGTCATGCTTTCTACAGAAACTCTCGATGACAGTCTCCCCAGACATGTTTCAAATGGACTTCTAAAAGTGCCCTGTGGATCTACAGATTTCCTGGATAGGGTGGGGCAAAAGTAGGTTTACAGTGGTTCCCATGGATAATAATACAATAATTAATAAATAATAATACAAGAATAAACTGTTCCTCGTATTCACAACTGTAAACCTACCTTTGCCCCCCTTGTATTAAATCTTTTCTTTAGAATACTTTAAGTAGTAGGGATAGGATCGTAAGCAGTGGTGGATTTCTCCTTTCCAACATTGCCAGTAAGAAATTCCCTCTCATCACCTTTAAAATCTTAGCCCAACGCTTTTAAAAAGGGTTTTCCAAATGTGATTCATCCGGGAAGAAGAAAGCCCAAGCCTGAACCTCTCCCTGCAAGATGACTGCTCGCTGGGTCTGGCGGTCTGGGCCTCTGGTTGCAGTCATCAGAGGCGTGCTCTTTGCCCGATCCAGGGACACCCATTTCCTTTCCACCCTGGCCTCTCAGGGCTCATGCCTCAGGGTCTGAACCAGTAGCGATTTCTCAGATGCTCTGCCCAGTTTGGAATATGGATCTGCATCTGCCAGTTCATGGCAAGTGGGGTGATGCCCAAGTTCACTCTGCAATTGCACATTCAGCTTAAAGATTCCGTGGAAGGGACTGGTCCCACCCAGTTTTGATCATCCTAGGAAAAACTATAACCCAAATATTATACCTGCCATCAAGGTAAGTAGAGAATCTGTGCTTGTGTTCCCTTTCCCTCCCTCTGAATTTCTGTCACTTTATCTAGCTTGGTGCCTTTTATAACAGAAACAATATCCTTCCAGACACCCCAGAAAGGCTCTGTCCTTGTACCACCAGGAAAAAGATGCACGAGGACCCAGTTTACCACCCTGCAGAGCAACTGCCCCAGTCTCTATTAGATATTATTTTTTGGGGGGGGGTGTCTTTTTCCTTTCCAGCCATGATGAGTACCCACAAGCAATCAGAATTTACCTTTTCCTAAATTACTCCAATAACCAGAGGTAAGTGAGAGGAAGAGTTGTCTGAGGTATAAAGACGATTTTGCTGTGTTTTTCTTTATAACGCTGTAGCATGTAGTATTGTTCCCCGACTTCCATGCAGAACCTTGCAGCTGAGACCCACCCCGCACAGAGGGCCTGGAGAATGAGGTCCATGCTGCTCAAACAGGAAGCGTATCTGTAAATAACTTCAAAATCTTCCCTGGTCACAAACCCCTAGGACAATGAAGAAGCCGCTCTAAGCACCCCCCTCTCCATCATTTCTTCAACCTTTACCTGGTAGCTTCAGTTTCAAGTATTTAAAGGGCCCCCTTCTCAAGGCCCAAAAGATACCTTTTTGTGGCCCTTGGGGACAGAGCCAGCTCAACGTGCAGGCTCATGGTGGGGGGACGCGGGGGCTTCATCGGAAAAGATAGTAGGGCCATCATCGCGCATGATTCACGTTTCTTTCCCAGGGCTGGTCAAAGAGTCCAGAAACATTGCCTTTCTATCTAATTCCCCAGCAGCCTCCCATTCTGCCTTCGAAAACCGAAGGCCTCCTGCAGCCGAAATGGGGCGGAGGACGGCTGCGCCCTGAGCTGAGGACCTCGCGTTGGACCGGCGCCTTCGGGCCGCGACTTCGAGGAGCACGGGGCCAGGTGCTCAGCGCCGCTTCCCGGACCCCCCACCGCGATCCGGTGCAGAACCTCCTGCGGGCAGCGGGGCAGAGCGCTCCTCCGAGGGCCCCCAGACTGTTTACTGACACAGTTCAGAGGCCGAGGTCCCCACGCTCCTGCCTGGGGCGGGCCACCCTCGTTTTCTCCCCTGGAACCAAACGAAATCTGCACCATCAGACCTCAGCGCCAGACCCGGTGGCGCCTGCCCGTCCACGTCTTTCTGTTTTTCGTGTGTGTGTGTGTGTGTGTGTGTGTGTGTGTGTGTGTTAATAGATTGACTTCAAGGGGGCGGGGGAAGCCAAATGGAGAGAAATGCGTATTTTCAAACGTTCCTGGCGGAATGTGTGTGGATTGGCGCCGCACCAGGGCCGTGCATCCGCCCCGCGCCTCCCGCCGCTCCCAGGCGCCGGGTCCGCTGCCCCGTCTCCACTGCGGGGGCCGCGCCACTCGCCCTCATTCGCCCTCGCGTGGCTGTGACCGGTCGCCCCCAAAAGCCTTTGTACCAGAGAGGCGGCCCCCTCTCCGGGCAGCGTCGGAGCGGCGAGAGGTGGCCAGGGACCAGGCCTTACCGCCCAGGCCAGCCCTTCCTCTCTCGCCGCCTGGTCCCCAGATCTTCGAAGTCATCGCACCGGCTTCCGTGGGCGGCGAGGGGGAGCGGGAGGGAGCAGGGACTCCTGACTTTCCAAGCCTCCCAAACCTCACTCGGAGCTGCTCACGCCACAGGGGCCCAGGGTCCTTCTTGATTGTGGCACTGGAGGGACGGGGAGCCATCTCAACGCCCAAGTGTCTACACTAACGGACTGTTTTTATCCAAAGTCCTTTGCATTTATTTACTTAGGAAGCCTTATTTGCTCTTAGCTTGGAGGATTGACAGACCTCCTCCTCCTCGCCTCCCTCCCTGCCGGCATTTGGTTCTTCCAGGAGAGGATACTTAATACAAAACTCCAGCGAAACTAGGAGAAAAGAAAGTGCTCCCTGCATACAGGCATGAAGACAGTGACTGTCGCTGCAGAACGCAACCGCTGGGGAGGTGGGAGGGGAGAATGGAGACCTCCTTTTAAAATATTTTTTAAATTGATTTCAGAGAGGAAGGAAGAGGGAGAGAGAGATAGAAACATCCATGATGAGAGAGAATCATTGACCCGCTGCCTCCTGCAAGTCCCCCACTGGGGATTGGAGCCCACAACCTGGGCATGTGCCCTTGCCTGGAATCGAACCTGGGACTTCTCAGTTCATAGGTGCTCTATCCACTGAGCCAAACAGACTAGAGCGAGACCCCCTTTTATTAGTGAGATTAAGGCCCATGATATAGGTAACAGAAGGGGTTGAGTTGCTTTCAGTGACCAGTCCTGCGAAGCTGTTTGTTCCACCACAGGTGAAACTCTCCCAGAAAGAGTGGGGTGTGTGTGTGTGTGTGTGTAAATATGCAAATTCTTATTGTAATGGTCTCATTGCTACCAGATGTGTCTTCTGCTCCTTCAAAATGAAGCACTTAGCCCTGACCAGTTTGGCTCAGTGGATAGAGCGTCAGCCTATGGACCGAAGGGTCTCAGGTTCGATTCCAGTCAAGGGCATGTACCTTGGTTGCGGGCACATCCCCAGTAGGAGGTGTGCAGGAGGCAGCTGATCGATGTTTCTCTCTCATCGATGTTTCTAACTCTCTATCCCTCTCCCTTCTTCTCTGTAAAAAAATCAACAAAATATATATTTTAAAAAAAATGAAGCACTTAAAAAAAAACAAATCCAATTTGGGAATTCATCTAATGAAAACTATGATTTTGTTTAGGGTTGAAGGACCAGGTTGAACAGCCGTATCTGTAACCCTACCTTCGCCAGATTTTACTGGCTTCTGTGTTCTGTGGCAAATTTTACGAGATTCTTTCAGTAGCAGGAAGGTGTTGTTGTTTGTTTGTTTTTAAGGATTGCATCCCCTTCCAGGCTTCCCAAGACCTAGGGATTTCGGGCACATCTTTCTTTTTTTTTTTTTTCTAAATATATTTTATTGATTATTTTCACAGAGAGGAAGGGAGAGGGATAGAGAGTTAGAAACATCGATGAGAGAGAAGCACAGATCAGCCGCCTCCTGCACACACCCCACTGGGGATGTGCCTGCAACCAAGGTACATGCCCTTGACCTGAATCGAACCGGGAACCCTTCAGTCCGCAGGCCGATGCTCTATCCACTGAGCCAAACCGGTTAGGGCTCTTTCTTTCTTTAATCTTTATTGTTCATATTATTACAGTTGTTCCTCTTTTTTCCCCCCATAGCTCCCCTCCTCCCAGTTTCCACCCCACCCTCTGCCCTTACCCCCCCACTGTCCTCCTCCATAGGTGTATGATTTTTGTCCAGTCTCTTCCCGCACCCCAACACTCCTGAGAATTGTCATTCCACTCCCTTTCTATGTCCCTGATTCGATTCTATTCACCAGTTTATTCTGTTCATCAGATTTTTTTATTCACCTGATTTTTAGGTTCACTTGTTGATAGATATGTATTTGTTGTTCATACTTTTTATCTTTACTTTTTCTTCTTCTTCTTCCTCTTCTCAAAGGATACCTTCCAGCATTTCATATAATACTGGTTGGGTGGTGATGAACTCTTCACTTTTTCTTGTCTGTGAAGCTCTTTATCTGACCTTCAATTCTGAATGAGAGCTTTGCTGGGTAAAGTAATCTTGGTTGTAGGTTCTTGCTATTCACCACTTTGAATATTTCTTGCCACTCCCTTCTGGCCTGCAAAGTTTCTGTTGAGAAATCAGCTGACAGTCGTATGGGTGCCTCCTTGTAGGTAACTGACTGCTTTTCTCTTGCTGCTTTTAAGATTCTCTCTTTGTCTTTTGCCCTTGGCATTTTAATTATGATGTGTCTTGGTGTGGTCCTCCTTGGATTGTTTTTTGTTTGGGGTTCTCTGAGCTTCCTGGACTTGTAAGTCCATGTCTTTCACCAGGTAGGGGACCTTTTCTGTCATTATTTCTTCAAATATGTTTTCAATATCTTGCTCTTTCTCTTCTTCTGGCACCCCTATAATTCTGATGTTGGTACACTTGAAGTTGTCCCAGAGGCTCCTTACACTATCTTCATATTTTTGGATTCTTTTTTCTTTTTGCTTTTCTGATTGAGTGTTTTTTGCTTTTTCATATTTCATATCTTTGAATTGATTCTTGCAATCCTCTAGTCTGCTGTATATTATTCTTTATTTCAGTCAGTGTATGCTTAATTTCTAGCTGGTCCTTTTTAAATTTATCAGTGGTCTCTAGAAAATTCTTGAAAAACATTATAACCATGGTTTTGAACTCTATATCCAGTAGTTTGCTTTCCTCCATTTCTTTTATTTCTGACATGTTTCTTTGTCTCTGCATTTTGGCTGCTTTCCTGTGTTGATTGAGTGGCTTTGTGTGCTAGGTGTCCTATAGGGCCCAGTGGCTCAGCCTCCCCAGTTACCTGAGGTGGACACTCTTGTTGCACCACTTTTTGGCTTTGTGTAGTTTTGTTGTAGCTAAGCCTTAATTGTTGTTGGTATCACTGAGAGGAATTGACCTCCAGGCCACTTGACTGTGAGAATCAGCTGTGCTGGAGACACCCTTATGGGGCAAGACTTGCTTCCATGGGGGTTTGGTGCCCACTGAGTCTGCCCTCTGAGTGTGTCCCTTATGGATCTGAGGAGTTGTAGTCTGAGTGGTCCCGCTCTGACCAATGGGTACACTGGCTCTTGGAACTCTAAGGAGATGCTATTTTCTCTTCTGCCTGAGGCTTCCCAGCCTTTTATATGCAAAAGCCTCTGTGAGCAGCTTGGGTTGGGCAGGGTCTTGGGGAATCAACAGGGTGGAGCAAACAGCTATGACTGATTCTCTGTCCTGCCCTAACAGGCACCGGGTCTCAGTGACCCTTGGCACCACCGAGATAAAGCCGCTCTGGAGATCCTCCCGGTGCCAGACGGTGCCAGATGGTGCCAGACAGTCCAGCTTCTCCCCGTATGAGTCTGGGTTCCCAGAAACTCGCCTGGAACTGGAGTTCAGAGCCGTCAGGAGCTTGTGCCTCCCTTGGGTATGAATCCTCAGTGGCCAGCCCTTTCCACAAGCCCCCTTTACTGCACACGCCTCCGTACCTCTGCACTTTACTTCCACACCTCCTCTGAGTCTCAGTGTCTTTCTAGTTGTAGCATTTCCACTCAGCCAGCCTTCCTGTGGGTCTGGGTGGTGTCCATTTTTTCTTTTCATTATGGTTTTGAAATGGTTGTGTGAGGCAGCATTTCCCGGTGTTTACTTATGCAGCCTTTTGGTTTCCCCTCTGGGCACATCTTCATCACACAAGAGGCCAGAAACTGGAGAAGGAGGCTGAGGGGCGGGTGGGTGGGGGAAATCAGGTTCCTGCAAGTGGAAGGTCTGAGTAGTAAAGTTACAGGAGACTTGTTCATCTTCATGGCCACCTGACTGTTGTCCCCCATTCATCCATTCATCAACACACACCATCTGGAGAAAAGTCTCTTTGGAGAGTGATGATTTTTTTGTTGTTGTTTAAGAAAAAAAGTACTATGACAAATATGCTCTCTACAATGGTTGAATCATTGGAACTCCATGAAGATTTTCCAGGTTGGTCTCTATAGCAACTCCTCCCCTCCCCCCTCCCCAATCTGGTAGTTCTTCTCTGGGGCCCACAACTGGACTACATTTCCCAGCTCCCTTTGCAGTTTGATATGGCCATGTGACTGCTTTAGCAAGTGATATGTCCCCATCCCCCTCTCTCCCATGCTTTCTGTGTTTGGATGCCAACCTTGAAGCCCTAGGGAACAGTGGAGACAAATATGGGAAGAGCCTGGATCCCACAATTGCATGTAGAGGAGAGCTGTCCACTGATAAGAATCATTTGTCCAGCACTTTACCTGAGGGAGAAATAGTATTCCATGTGTCTGAGCCTCTGCACATTTTAGAGTTTATTATTGTCATTCAGTCCATTCTTGCTGATACCCTCTCTCTAAAAGACAAAATGCAACTTAATTTTTGTTTTCTATCACCCCTTAAAATGTCAATGGATGTTAGGTAATCCTTCTTGGTTCTCAGGTTTAAAACTGCAGAGGGCCCCAAGACTCTTCTACACACTCTTAGGTAACAGACAGTCCTATAAAAGCTTCAAGTCATATAATAGCTTTAAGTCATATACACAATTTCAAATCTGTAGTTAAAATGTTCAGTCCAATGTATCTTCAAGACTCTGAGTTTGATTTAATGTGAAATTTTCCTTCCCTAGCTCTAAGATTGCTTCATCGTAGAGTCCTGTAGAGGGAAGAGGGGGGGTAATTTGGGGTTCTCTGTTTCTTAATATTGTGTCTCTCTTCCTCTTCCTATTCTCAACACTATTTCAGACCCTCTAGTGATTCAAGAAGAGACTGAGAGAGTTAAGGATTGGCTTGAACAATATTTTAGTGATTTGGAGTTGTGGAGTTAAACCAACTAGATCAGGGCTACTGTAGTTGGAAACTACATATCACCAAATGAAGCAGAACTTTGGCAATTAGTTACTTAATTTTACATGTAGAGAAAAGACTGTAAATCTGGACAGTTTAAGAATTTAAGTAGATTATCTGAATTATTTGGTTTGCTATATTTTTAGATCTAAGTAAAGAATCACTGCATATTTCACTAGGTTATGTAGAAACAACCTAATCAATTCCTTGAAAAGGTAGCTGGTATGAAAGCATGTTCTCCAAAGGTGATGAGGACACATTGCTTTGAATTGTCTATGGTTAATAGCTAAATCAGTCTGGAAATTACTCTGGTCTTTGGAAAAAACGTAGATTGGGTTAAAAATTGAATTATATATCACTGGCCCACTTTCTCTGGATTATGTCCAATCTGCTAATTCACATTTAAAAAAATATTTTAAAAATATATTTTATCGATTTTTTACAGAGAGGAAGGGAGAAGGATAGAGAGTTAGAAACATTGATGAGAGAGAAACATTGATCAGCACACCCCCTACTGGGGATGTGCCCACAATCAAGGTACATGCCCTTGACCAGAATCGAATCTGGGACCTTTCAGTCCGCAATCCACTGAGCCAAACTGGTTAGGGCCTAATTCACATTTTCAAGGCGATAATCTAATCTAATAAAAGAGTAATATGCAAATTGACCCTCACTCCTTTACACCCACAAGCCATGCCCACAAGTCATGCCCACAAGCCAATCAGGAGCAAATATGCAAATTAACTCAACTAAGGTGGCAGCGGCCACAGAGCTGGAGTTGCCCCGGGCAATGGAGGAAGCCAGGGCCCTATGGGCCCTGAGCTCTACTCAAGGCTACAAAGTTTCAATTATAGAAGATCAACAAACCCCAGATACCTGCCAGGTTGGGACCTTAGGTTGCCAGGGGCAACCCAGGCTTCGAGCAGGGGAGGGGGTTGGAGGGGAACCAAGGCAACAACATTTCAATGATAGAAATTAAATAAATCCCAGATACCTGCTTCCAGCCAGGCACCCCAGTAGGGACCCGAACCCTGAAGGGGCTGTGGGCAGCCTGAAATGGCCATCAGCTCCTCACCCAGGCTGGCCAGTCACGCCAGCAGGTGGACATCCCCAGAGGGGTCCCAGACTTTGAGAGGGCACAGGCTGGGCTGAGGGACCCCCCTGAGTGCACAAATTTTTGTGCATCGAGCCTCTAGTATGTTATATTCACCCAAATTCCTTCCCACCCATCCTCTTCCCTGTATATATATATATATAGACTAGAGTCACTCTCAGGAAATGAGTTCCTATCTTTTTGTCTCTTCCAGCAATAGAAACAGGGCCACCCCATTCCTACAGTTCTGTTTTGTGTTCTGCTTCTTCTGTTATGGAAATACAGCAGCTGTCTAATAGTCAGGATGGCTGCCAGACTCTCTGGTACTTTTGAGACACTGGCATCTCTCTTTATAATCAGTGCCAAGCCACCAGGCCAGCTTTGAGGTCATCAGGTGGGAAGAAAGCCTGTCCAGCCATATCATGCCAAATGGACAAATGAAGTGTTAATGATGCAGTTAACTTTGTTCATGGACACTGCTCAATTACAAGATTTTAGGGCTGCAGGCTGACAAAATAAAACTTTATTTTGGATTACTTCCAAATATCCAATATGGCAGCAAGTGGATGGATTAACCAGATGACATTTTTCTCCTGCTTACGACCAGTTGCTTATCATTACATAGACCCTTATTGAGTGGCACCAGCATTTTCTAAGACTGAGCTGGGGGAAGACATATCCTCCTGTGAGGCTTTAAAAAAAGAAAAAAAGAAAAGGGGCAAGTTGTGGGTCCAAGCAATGAAGTGTATTATTCTAGCAGGGAGAGCTGTTAGGTGATGGAATGGGAGTTAAAGAGCGTGACATCCGTGCCTCTTGTGTAGCACTTTGAATACTAGATCTTTTCTGATTTCCCTGAGCAGAAATGGATGGGCACTAGACTGAAGACAGGGGCATGTCCAGGATGACCTCTGAAGGCCTCTCTTATTTTTGCCTTTAGCTTCTATAATTTTCTGACAACAGCCGTACCTGTAAAATGTGTCACATTCAGTAGCAGGGTCAGGGGCTGCTGTCACTTGGCAGATTTCAACAACATGACCCTGGCAAAGACTTTGGAATAAAAACATCAGGAAAATAAACACTCAATGCTCCATAGCCAGAGGACTGGCTGGGAGCTGTCCGGTTGAAATACTAGTCTATTTAGGAAGGAAAGAATAGGAGCAAGGCCTCTGACACTCCTCTGCCTCCTGGAAAATAGCCCTCTAGCAACAGAGCTGTTGCTGAACACGTCAAATTAATTAAGAAAAGCGATGGACGCGCTATTATCAGGCTGAGCTTCCATTCCGGCCAGTTTGCTAATCATCACTCTATCAGAGACAAGGCATGGCAGGGCGGGGAGAGGGGACACCACAAGACAAGAGATTAGGCCAGTCCCTGTCTGTGGGGAGCCTCACCCCATCTGTGCAGGGAAATGGAGCACATCGTCACAACCCAGAAAGAAAGATGAGAAGACTGAGGGACAAGAGAGATTAGGACATCAATGCAGGGGGCGGAAGCTGCAGGGAGACTGGAGGGATCAGGCAAAGGAGTGATCCCCGAGGAGGGGACCATTTAGAATTGGGAAGGAGGTGGAGTTGAGGACGGAAGTGGGAAAAGCCTGTGTCAGGCAGTGGCTCGTGCAGTATAGAGGCTGAAGAGGACAAGCTGTGCTGGAGAGAGGATAGGGTTCTGCTCAAGCAGAAATTCTGCCTCAGGAGATCACGGGAGAAGAGGCTCAGAAGCTGATGAATTATAAAGCTGGCAGGATGGGATGAACCAAACATGAATTTCTGGGTAAGGGTATTTGTGACAAAAATGCTGACCAGAGAAGCTTTTGCTCAGGCTACCTTTTAGAAAACAGGTAAAATCTAAGCAAATGAGGCTGATGCAGTCATCTCTGGTCAGCAAAAGAGGGCAAATACAGAAAAAGCAGGCTACTTCACTGGTTTCAGTCAGAAGCAGCAATAATACCTGCCAGCTATAGCAGGAGTATCCAGGGAAGAGCCAGAAGCCGTGTGGGAGCACACGCTGGCTCTATGTCTCTGTGTGTGTGCACGTGCGTGTTTAAGGCTGTGTTCATGTCTTTATATATTCTGATGGTGTTCCTTCTTGAACATCTTAGAAAAGTATGCAACAGATGCACTAAAAATAGACATCAGACATTAAATTAGAAGGTAGACTAATGATAAAGTCTGGGTGATATGCATCTCATGGAGGAAAACATAGTACTAATACCTCTACACCACACAAACATACACACACACACACACGCAGACATTGAATAACATTTGTGTATATATTAGAAATGCACATAAACAAAGACATACCATTTCAGATATGAATAAAACACAAGTGCTATCAAGTACTAGTAACTGCAGTCCTTTTCACAGGTACACTATAGAAAAGACTAAGAGAATATAGATTTAAAATGGTGTATAAATTATCTATTCTTTTGTCTATAAAAAAGAACATCAGCTAACCAACTACTTCAAGCAACATAATGTCTGAAAGGACTCTAAAAAATTAATCAATTTCTCACCCCCACTAATCTGTATTGTAGGGGAAAGTGCACTGCAGGAGTCAAACATGTGGATTATTAATCCACATCTACCACCTAATAGCAGAGTATCCTTTGGTAAGTAATTTTATTTCTGACTCTGTTTTTTTTATTTATTAAATGTGAAAACGGTTTTTTTAAAATATATATTTTATTTTATTTTTTTACAGAGAAGAAGGGAGAGGGATAGAGAGCTAGAAACATCAATGAGAGAGAAACATCAAAAAAAAAAAAAAAAAGAAAAGAAACATCGATCAGCCGTCTCCTGCACAACTCTTACTGGGGATGTGCCCGCAACCAAGGTACATGCCCTTGACCGGAATCGAACCCGGGACCTCTCAGTCTACAGGTTCTATCCACCAAGCCAAACCAGTCAGGGCTGAAAACTGTTTTTTAAAAATTATATTTTATTGATTTTTTTTACAGAGAGGAAGGGAGAGAGATAGAGAGTCAGAAACATTGATGAGAGAGAAACATCGATCAGCTGCCTCCTACATACTCCCTACTGGATATGTGCCCACAACCAAGGTACATGCCCTTGACCAGAATCGAACCTGGAACACTTGAGTCCGCAGGCCAACACTCTATCCACTGAGCCAAACTGGTTAGGGAGCTGTTTATAAAATCAATGGTTGCTTGCTGCTAGCTACAGTCTTAGGATATATATATAGTACACAAATAATATAATCCAAGTGCCCAGAAGTTTTTGGTAGAAAAGAAAATTAGATGACCATAGTTATCAACAAAAATGTCCAAACAACTTTTCAGTTCTGTTTTGTAATGGAAAAATTCTAAATATGTTTTTTTTTTTATATATTGTGAGGACTAAGAGGTTAAGAATTGAAGTTTTCATCTTTCAAGAGCTGAGTTGATGTTATATAGACAATGAACCTGAGAATGAATAGGTCTACAGTCACCTGTTCTACACAAATGTTGGAAATGGGTCCTTTGATTATAACTAATTACACAGTGTCAAAACAATGGGATGACTTAATCAAGTCATGAAAAAAGTCAGTTACATTGGTCATTTGGTGCTGAGTAGTCAAAAACAACTTTTTAAAAACATTTTAAACAAATCTAGTCTTTGATTTATGAGTGTGTGCTTGTCTCCACCAAAATTAGTGCTAGAGCCTTCTTCTTTCTGGAGTTCTCTCTACCCTTCACCACCAATTCCCAGCACAGAGGATTTGCTCAGGGTTCCCAGAGCAGCCACATTATGAAAACTTTTAGTATACCAGAATACCTTAATTCCCATATACATTGCATATTGAAGAACAGGCATACCATCAGATAATAGCATCCTCTCTTTCGAAGTCTCCTCGTATAGTACTGGCACTTGTTATAATATTCTACTGCTCCCCTCCCCCCCAAAAAAACGTCTGCAGCAAACTTCACCCTGAATGTCAGCAGGGGGCCAATCCCATAACAGAGGAGCCTGAGATAACCCAAATCACGAAGACAAGGCTGGTTGTGATTATTTGGCATTTATATAGCACTTTATCTAGGTCCTATATGTCAGCATCATTAATGGGAGATAACTCACCAGGAGTTACAGCTGAGAAAAAAAATTCATGACCAAAAGAAAAAGGGAACGCTTAAAGGATCTGAGTGATTCCGTGGGGGCTTATGGTTACTCAGTAATGGAGAAAGGGCAAAGTTGCTGTTCAAAGAGGACAAAGAAAGCTTTTTTGTCTCCCTTGTGAACAGGAGTGACTGAAGGTACAGAAGGAAAGAATGAGCTAAAAAAAATAATTAATAATAATAAAAGTAAAACGTCATCAGTGAGACTGGCTAAGCTTAAGAGTTTGACTAAAAGAATTTATAGTTTGTCTTCTATAGCACCTTGGATCCCGGGGAAATTATTATTTAGCAAAGACCGTAAGTAATGGTTGGAGGGTCATTCTGTCTGGAGGCAAACCCAGAAGTCTATTTAAAAAAATAGAATATTAAAAATTTCATCAAAATTTCATTGTGGTATTTTAGTAAAGTGCAAATTAAGTCAAATCCTCTATTATGATAAGTAAGAATGTAATCATTCCGTTATCTGGAAATATGCAGATGATCACCAAAGCATCAGCAGACGAAAACAGCTGTGGTTCAGTTTCTCCAGTCAACACCCCCCTCCAGTCAAGACCCACTTTTTTTCAATGTTTTAATAGTCATATAGGAATAGGAATCAAAATCTGACCCAAATAAAAAGCAAGTGTTGTAAAAACACATCTGTTCACTAATGAAAAAAAGAGGGCAAGGCAGACAGAGAAAGACAAATACCATATTTTTCTTATATGTAGAATCTAAAAATAAAATAAACGAAACAGAAACAAACTCATAGAAAACATCAAACAAACTGATGGTTGCTGAATGGGAGGGGGTTGGAGGAACGGGTGACCAGGGTAAGGGATTAAGAAGTACAAATTGTGTGTAGCTCAGTGGCTGAGCATTGACATATGAACCAGGAGGTCACAGTTTGACTCCTCATCAGGGCACATGCACAGGTTGCGGGCTTGATCTCCTGAACGGGGCCTACAGAGGACAGCCGATCAATCACTTTCTCTCATCATTGATGTTTCTCTCTCTCTCTTCCTCTTCCTTCCTCTCTCTGGAATCAATAAAAACATATGAAATATATTTATTGAGCCACCCAGGGCTTGCTAAAAGGGCTCATTCATACAGTAGCTATGAGGACAAGGTTGGAAATTATGCAACAAAACAGATTTTCTCTCACTGAAGCAGAGCTGGCTACTATATACATCCTCAGGATAGCCTGCCAACAGCACAGACCAATAATGAGCCATATGGTACTGGACCTGAGGGGACCGGGTAAGGCAGGCTGATTATAGTGGGTCTCTTCCTTCATGGAAGAGGCAGTGCTTTGTCCTCACTGGGATACACTTTTTGAAGAATGATGTTCCTTTTCTGCCCACCATGTGTATGTGAGCATACCATCATAATGATCTTACCAAATGCCTTCTTCATCATCATAATATCCCACACTGTATCTTTCCATCCAAAGTTTACAGCAAAAGAAGTAAGGCAGTGGGCTCATGCTCACAGGATTCAATACTCCACCAACAGTAAGTAGCTCACTTTCTGGAATGGCAGAATGGACTAATGAAGAATCTACTACAGAGCCAGATGGGAGACAATGCCATGTGAAGCTGTGGCGCTATCTTACAAGACTGACTTGAGCCATATTTGGAGATATTTCTTTTATAGCCAGAATCAATGGACCTAGGCACTAAGAAATATACACAGGGCTGACCTCTTACTGTCACACATTAGTTGAAGAACATACCATTGTGGTTGTAATCAAGAGGACAGGAAGCTGCTGCTCTCATCATCATAGCTGCCAGCACCACCTATACATGCCACAAAGTTTCTGAGAACAAGGCTATAGTTGCTATTTATAACAACTTAGTCAACTAAAGTAATGTGGAATTTGCATAGGGATAGTCCAGTGGAGAAAAGAGTGGACACATATGACCTACTTGAATATTTATCTTGCCTCTCATTCCTTTAACTTTGGATTCCGCTGGTTCAAAGGTGTTAAGGCCTCAGAATTAACAGACTCCTGGCCATTTTGTATCCTTCATGCCACTGAACCATCAGGCAAAGGTGGAGTGAAAGAGTGGTTGCCTTGCAGTGAGAACAGGGAGAAGTATGCTTCAAGCCCAGGGGAACCTCTGGGCACCACAGCACCTCCTTGACGAGGGCAAAGCTAATGGAAGAGTAGAACATCCTAAAACAGGCAGGACCACTGAAGGCCAGCTCCTTCAGGAATAAAGGTTTGGCTTTCTCCACTAGGAACCTGGACCGGATTGGTGCTAAGGACAAAAAGAACATGGAGCAGGTAGTTGACCAAGTTGTTATAAATAGCAGTTATAGCCTTGTTCTCAGAAGCTTTGTGGCACATATAGGTGGTGCGGGCAGATATGATGATGAGAGCAGCAGCTTCCTGTCCTCTTGATTACAACCACGATGGTATGTTCTTCAACTAACAAGTTTAATGGCACCTTTTGACTCCTGTTCTTTCAGCCCTTCCAACAATTTTGTAAGCATTGAATTTCCTGTAGTAAATTCCTTTCTGCTTGGAATATCTAGAGCTATTTCTATTCTTGCACTGAGGCCTGATTGAATCATATAATGATTAAGATAGTGTGGAATTTGCATAGAGATAGTTAAATTGACCAATGTAAAGGATTAGAGAACCCAGAAACACGACTGTGCTAATTAAATCTGATACCTGACTTTTCAAACCAGTGGAGAAAAGAATGGACTTTATAATAAAGGTTGCTGGGGACCGTGAGGCACTTTTGGGGGGGGGATTAAATCCTTTTCTCTCTCTCTCTCTCTCTCTCTCTCTCTCTCTCTCTCTATATATATATATATATATATATATATATATATATATATAATTACTTGAGAGTTATCTTTCATACAATCCACATTAAATTCATTGCAAAATCTTATTAGGTCTAACTTCAAAATATATTTTGAATGTGACCACTTCTCATGATCCTCTTTGCTACTATCCTGGCCTAAGTCAATATTATTTCTCACTTAGACTACAGCATCAAACTCCTAACCAATCTTCTTGCTCCTATTTTTACCTCCTACTATATTATGATAGTAGTCACAATGATCTTTTAAAAAACAAATCAGCCCGGCTGGTGTGGCTTAGTGCTTGAGCATTGACCTATGAACCAGGAGGTTATGATTCAATTCCTGGACAGGGCACATGCCTGGGTTTCGGGATTGATTCCTAGTAGGGGGCATGCAAGAGTCAGCCAATCAATGATTCTCTCTCATCATTGATGTTTCTATCTCTCTCTCCCTCTCCCTTCTTCTCTGAAATAAATAAAATTATATATATATATTTTATTTTTTTCCAAATCACTTCTCTGCTCAACATGCTTCAATGATTTCCCATCACAGAATAAAATCCTTGGCTACTTCTCTGAAGTAACCACTTAACACTCTTCCCCTTACTCATGGGTCTTGGCTACTCTGGCCATTTTCTCAAACATTGGATAACTCACCAAGAAGGTTAACATCTTAGGGCCTTTGCCCTTGCTTTTTCCTCTGGAATGTGATTCTCCTTGGATATTATCACTTGTTACTTCCTCACCATCTTCAATTCTCTGCTGAATGTCACCCTCTCAGGCCTTCCCTGACCACTCAATTTAAGTAGCAAGCAGCCTATTGGTTTCTCTTTATCTCCCCATCCTGCTTTATTTTTCTTTATTTTTTTTATATTTATCTGTTGTTTATGGTCTCTCCCTCAGACTGGAATCTAAGTCCACAGATTGTTAATCTGAGTCACAGTTGTGTTCCCTGAGTCTAAAACAGTTCCTAGCATATAATAGACATTCAACATATTTGTCAAATAGATGAGTGAATGAATGAGAATTCTTTATGACCATAGGATAGGAAAGGATTTCCTAATCAAGATATGAAAAACACAAACCATAAGGAAAAGTTTGAGAAATTTGATGACATAAAGATTAAACACTGTGTTGATTCACTTCAAAACAACATAAAAATACTATGATTTTTATGGCATTTAAAACATTATAAATAAAACAGATATACAAATTTCAGGATAGAAGAAGATATTTGCTATGCAGAGATTGGACAAAGGACTAATATTTGAGATATACAAGGTGGGGCAAAAGTAGGTTTAGAGTTATTCATATGGAAAATAATACAATAATTAAATAATGATACAAGAATAAATTCTGTGCTTCATGTATTCACAACTGTGAACCTATTTTTTCCTCACCCTGTATAAAGGAATCATGAAAATCAATAAGAAAGAGACAAGTCCCACTTCTGGATAAACAGCAAAAAATGTTTCACTTGCTGAAAGTCAGACGTTTCACCAGCTAGAGCTACCACTCATGCCTTTCATTTTTCTAATTAACTTTCTGACACTGATAATTAGGAAGTTCTAAATTAGTGTTGTTCCTAAACAAAATGAAAGCCAAAATTGGGCAAATTGTTTACTGACCCAGCAAACTTAATTTTGCTCTCATTGGAAAAGAATTGTTCTTGATTCTTCTGACTTTTATACTGATTGTAAAAGAAATAGAATATGATAGTATTTTTTTAAATTTAGTTGAATATATAATGTACGTATTACAAATCACTTTCCTGTGGGATGTTTTGTATTTGAAACTTAATATACAAGAAAAAAAGGGACAAAAACTCAATAAAAAAAGGAGCAAAAATAATGAACAGGAAAGTAACAAAAGAGGAACCCTAAATGGTCAACAAAAATATGAAAGATGTTCAACTCTCTAGTTGTCAGAAAAACCTATTAAAACCACAATGAGAAATCATTTCACACCGTTGTACTGGCAAAATGTACAAGTTTGATGACACCAAGTATTGACAAAGGTACGAAACAATTGGAACTTTCATACTTCTGATGGTAGCACAAATTGAAGAGCAATTTGGCAATATCAAGTAAAATCAATTTATCTTTTCTTTTTTGAAATTTTTATTTATTTATTTTAGAGAGAGATAAAGAGAGAGACATAGAGTGAAACATTGATTGTTGTTCCACTTATTTATGCATTCACTGGTTGCTGTTGCAACCTGACTAGGGATCAAACCCACAACCCTGATTAGGGATCAAACCCACAACCTTGGCTTATAGGGATATCAAGTATTGTTGAAGATAAACATACTCTACAACCCAGCAATTCCACTCCCAAATAGGAAAAGGTATCAATGTACTAGATTATTCATTGTCAAATTTCTCCAACCCTGGACCTTTCACTAATCATTCTTCCTGCCTGATACTTTCCCTAGATATCTACATGGCTCACTCGCTGATTTTCTTCAGGTCTTGGTTCAAACATCACCATCTCAATGAGGGCCTTCTTGACCACCCTGTTTAAATCACAGACCACCTAGCCCTCCCCAGCCCCTTTACCTTGCCTTTTTTCTCATAGCACTTCCGATATATTGTGTAGTCTTTAATATGTTCATTATGGCCCTGGTCAGTGTGGTTCAGTGGATAGAGCATTGGTTCACACACCAAAGGGTCATGAATTCTATTCCTGTACAAGGGCATGTGCCTGGGTTTCAGGTTCCATCTTCAGCTATGATCAGGGTGTGTGTAGGAGACAACCAATCGATGTGTCTCTCTCACACTGATGTTTCTCTCTCTCTCTCTCTCTCTCTCTCTCTCTCTCCCCCCTTCCTTCCACTCTCTCTAAAAATCAATGGAAAAAATATCCTTGGGTAAGGATCTAATCTAATAAAAGAGTAATATTGAAACTGACCGTTTCTATGGGATGCCTAAGCCATGCCCACCAGCCAATCAGAGCGGCTGTATGCAAATTAACCCAGCCAAGATGGAGGCCGGCAGTCATGGAGCTAGAGTAAACAGAGGCTTCCGTTGCACCAGGAGTAAGCTGTCTGCCAGCTGGCTGGGCTTCTCCAGGCTCCAGGCAACAACATAGTTGCAACATTGTTGCAATTATAGAAGCCTCGGAGCTGAAGCAAACAGCAGGCTTCTGTTGCACCAGCGATGGAGGAAACTGCCTGCCTAGAGTCTACTAAGGCAACATTCTTAGAGTCTACTAAGGCAACATTCTTTCAATTATAGAAGCCACAGAGCTGAAGCCAACAGGAGGCTTTGTTACCTGCCTAGGCCTGGGCTTAAAGGAACAGTGTATCAATTATAGAAGATAAATAAACCCCAGAAATTTGCTTCCAGCCAGCCTTGCTGGGACATTGGGTCAATGGGAGCAGCCTGAAAGCCTGAAAACAGCCCTCAACCCGTCACCCAGGCTGGCCACACTCCAATGGGGTGAGGGTCCCCACTGGGGGGCTTGGCCAGCCTGCAAACAGCCATCAGCCCTGCACCCAGGCTGACCAGGCATGCCAGCAGGTGGACATCCCCAGAGGGGTCCCAGACTGCGAGAGGGCACAGGCTGGGCTGAGGGACCTCCCAAGTGCACAAATTTTTGTGCACCTGGCCTCTAGTTAACAATAACAAAAAAATATATTCATTATGTTTGTTAACCATTTTTCTTCCACTACTCTACAAGTTCCCTGAGGACACAGGTTGGGTTTTTTGTGTTTTTTGTTTTTGTTTTGTTGTTGTTGTTGTTGTTGTTTTGTCTTTTGTTCACCTAAAAGAGTACCCGGAAGTATTAGGCACTCAATCAAAATTGGTTGACTTAATTAAATAAGTTTGTAATAGCAAAGATTTGGAAGCAACTGCATTGTTCTTCCAAAGGAGAATGGCTAAATAAACTGTGGCACATTCTTTACATTGGCATACTACACAGCAGTTAAAATAAATAAATTAGAACTTCGTGTATTCACATAGATGAATATAAAAAATGGAATACTGAACAATAAAGCAAATTGAAGGGTAAGTATGGTATGGCAACACTTATAAAAAGTAAGAAACATATGAAATCATACTATATATGGCTTATGTTACATATATATGTGGTAAAAGTATAAAAATGTTCATGGTAAGCACAAAATTCAGAACAGAGACTACCTTTGAAAACAAAGGGACAGTAATGTGAGAGAGATAGTATACCCATGGGTTTCTATTACATTTGTAATGTTTTATTTCTAAGGTGGAAAGTGGGCATAGAAATATTAATTTCCTTATTATCTATACCCCTTTGTATGCCTGAAATGTTTAATAATAAAATTAAATGATATAATAATGATTAGCATGTAACAATAGTCAATATTTATATAGAGTGTGGTCCTAGTTAGGTACTGTTCTTAATGTGTTATATATGACAGCTCATTTAAATTCTCACAGCAACTCTCTGAGGTAAGTACTATTATTAGCTCCACTCTAAGGATAACAAAACAGAGACACATAAAAGTTACAGAACATATTCAAGACTGCCTGATGGAGCTCTGTGTTTTTAATCATTACACCAAATTGCCTCATAGTTTTATTAAGCACACAGTAGGTTCTTAATATTCGGCTGAAATTTATGAGATTATCATTCTTATAAGCCAAAATGGTCAAATATGTAGCAATTGCATGTGGCTCAACCTAATAAATGTCAAATAAAGATGTCAAATACAACTGACCTTATAGTATCACAAGGCTCTATGATGACTGCAGTTGCTTTTAAACATGTCTTCTGCTTTCATGTTCTAGATGTTGTTAGCCCTGAAGCATAAGGGAGGAAAGCTAAATGCCAGAAGCAACTTCCCAACCTTTAGCATTGAAATCAAGTGAAGAAAGCAAGCCTTTTAGGAAAGAGTGGTCATGACCAGGTTTCGGTGGTGTAAAGAGCCAACCATGGGTGGGTGGACGGTTGAATTGCCCTCTCAACAACCAAGTCTGCCTTCCCCTTTGCCTTTCTTAGTTTGTTGGAGAGGCAGCTTCAAATCAGCCAAGACTTAGCCACGGGTTTGGCTTAGAAGTCCTTGTTTGCAAGCCCCTGAGCAGACTCCTGAGAAATCCAGACAGGATGGCAGGCTTCCTCATTAGAGCACCCAAGGGTGTAAGATCAAAGTTTCCTCTCCTGCAGATCCTAACTCCCAGGAGACTGGAAATAGAAAGAAAGAGATGGGAGACAGATACACATTACCCCAGGTTCAGTCAGTCTGGTTTTGGCAGTTACAGCCCTAATTTTTTAGCTGAAGTTTCCAAGAGTTGCCTTCTGCATCTGCCCAAAGCATAGACTCCTTTCAGTCTTCCTGTCTCCAGGGATCAAACTCCACTTCCTCTTATGCAGAGTGGTTAACAGAATACCTGTAAGAAACACTGCTTTCCTCATGTCCTTCTTCGAGAACAATCATTGACCATAATATATTCAAAATCCTTAGTGCAGATTTCTGCAACCCCTCGTTACTTTTATAGGTGCCCTTCTCCTACCATGTCAACCTGAACAAAATCCATGTCGGTGGTTGGATCTAGCCTGGAGTCTGTGTGGAAACAGAACAGAAGAGTGGGCAGTGTTACTTCTGTAAAGTATAATGAATTACGTTGCACACTATTGCATATGTGCTATTTTTATTGGCATGAATGTATGTGTATGCATATGGTAGGAGAGGGGGGATGTGCAAGCATGAGTGCACAAACGTAGTTGATAAGTGTGCCTGAAGGTGGTGTGAGCATTTTCTAAAAACCTATGCTCGAAGTTTCACTCCATAAATTTCTTTTATTGGCGATGCTCTGAAAGCCAAGGGCTGTGTAATAATTTACACTACATTGTCCTTACTCTCTTGCTCCCCTTCACTTGTCTAGGATGAAAAGTTAAAGATTGATGTCCCTTTGGAGGAGCCAGGAGTGCCATCCATCCCCAGGCTCTGTCTGTCTTTCTAGAGGTTTCTTATCACTCCACTTCTTCTGCTCTGCTCTAGAGGACAGGCTTTCTGTCTCCTCTTCTTCCCCAAACTTTCTCCATTGGCTCCTGAAATGTCCTCCTCTTTGGGGCAGCCACCCTGCAGGAAGCGGAACAAGAAGGATTTTCAGCTGACCTAATCATTACACTCAAAAAAAAAAAAGTCCTCCCCAAAGATCCAAGCAGCTCCTAAGGTGTCCTCCTTCCTCCACTCAAAGGCTCTAGGGAAGGTGTGTCCTCTTTCCATTGGACCTCAAGTAGAGTGTTTCTAACTTTCAATTTTTTACTTTTTATCCTTTCCACTGTGGCTTTGGCCATATTCTCTTGGGATTGTTTTATTTCTGCTAGATAGAAAGTTCCCGGTGAAGGGTAAGGGATATCTATGGAAGCAGAAGCAGAAAGAGTTGTACACACTTATTTTTGGTTTGTGCCTTGCAGCCAGTTAGTGATATATTTAGGTTCACAAAGAACTCAAGAATCTTTTTGTCTGTCCATTGCCTCTTCACTTCTTCCCTCCCACTTGAATTATAATCTCTTTAGTGTTCATCATCCCCCAAGCAACCAACCCTGCTACCAAACAAATGAAATAGAGTCCATTGCTTCAATAAGCCAACGAAACTTTGCAAAGTTTTTTGGATAGAAACCCCCTCTGAGATTAGACCAACTCTCTTTGCAGCAGCTGCTGTTCTAACCCAGGCAGATAGACCATCTTGGCATCTGCCTTCTATGAAAGAAGGAAACTTTCTTGATGATTCCAAATTTTCACACCTCTTCAAAATTCATATCCACCACTTTAGTGTGTGTGTGTGTGTGTGTGTGTGTGTGTGTGTGTTAATCCTCACCCAATAATATTTTTTTCATTGATTTTTAGAGAGAATGGAAGGGAGGAGAGACACAGAGAGAAACATCAATGTGAAAGAGTCGCATCAATTGGTTGCACTCTGACCAGAGCCAGTGAACAAGCCTGCAACCCAGGTATGTGCCCTTGATCAGAATTGAACCCAGGACTCTGCAGTCTGTGGGCCAATGCTCTATCCACTGAGTCAAACTGGTTAGGGCATACCTCCTAATTTTTTAGGAGAAAACATAGAATGTCTTTATGACTTCAGGGTAGGGGAAAATTTCTTAAAACAAGACATAAATAAATTGTAATGGAGAGGATAGATAAATTTTAATGGATAAAAACTTGTTTTCTTTAAAGGCCTCCATTTATTTATTTTTATTTTATTTTTATATTTTATTTATTTTTTACAGAGAGGAAGGGAGAGGAACAGAGAGTCAGAAACATTGATGAGAGAGAAACATTGATCAGCTGCCTCCTGCACACCCTCTACTGGGGATGTGCCCACAACCACAGTACATGCCCTTGACTGGAATTGAACCTGGGACCTTTCAGTCCTCAGGCCAATGCTCTAGCCACTGAGCCAAACCGGTTAGGGTTAAAGGCCTCCATTTAAAAGTGACAAGACAAGCCACAAATGGAGATTTTTGCTGCTAATGACTTATAAAGGATTTGTATAAGAATATATAAGAAAAAAAGACAAATAAGAAAAGACAATAAGAAAAGACAAACAGAATAACCAAAAAATGGGCAAAAGACATGAATAGGCAATTCGCTTAAGTGGAAATCTAAATAACCAATAAACATGTGAAAAGATGCTCAGACTCTTCAGTAATCCATAAATTCAAATTAGCCCTGGCCAGTGTTGCTCAGTTGGTTAGAGTATTGTCACTCTGTTAGTCTGTGGTTCGGTTCCCAGTAAGGGCACATACCCAGGTTTCAGGTTCCATCCTGCAGTCAGGACTTACACAGGAGGCAAATGATCAATGTTTTTCTCTCATATCAATGTCTCTCTCTCTCTCTCTCTCTCTCTCTCTCTCTCTCTCTCTCTCTCTCCATTCCTCTCTCTCTGTAAAAGCCATAAAAAAGCATATCCTCAGGTGAGGATGGAAAGAAAGGTAAATTAAAAGAATCCATCAGGTAGGCAAACTTTTAAAAGCATGACAATACCAAATGTTAGTGAGGATGAGGAGCAAAATTCTTGTGCTCTATTAGTGAGAGTGTAATTGGCACAACAACTTTGGAAACAATATAGCTTTATTTTCTAAAATTGATGATATGCATATCCTATCATCCAGAAGTTATATTAATTCTGTGTGTGTGTGTGTGTGTGTGTGTGTGTGTGTGTGTGTGTGTGAGTGTGGTCAAAAACACATAATATAAAATCACCAATTAACCTTAAGTGTACAGGACACTGTTGTGCAAAAAGATCTCTAGAACTTTTTGAAACTGAACTTACATACCTATTGAAAAATTCCTCGTTTCCTCCTCCCAGCCTCTGGCAATCACTATTCTACTTTATGTTTCTGAGTTTGACTGTGTTAGATATCTCATAAAAGTGAAGTCATGTAAGTTTTGCCTTTTTGTGACTTAGCATAATGTCCTCAAGTTTTATCCATATGACAAGGTTTTCTTCTTTTTATTAAGGCTGAATAATATTCTATTGTGTATATGTACTTCATCTTCTTTATCCATTCTTTTGTTGATGGACATTTAGATGGTGTCTATGAATAATGAATAATGCTACAATAAACATAGATGTGCAATGGGCATGCATATACCTCTCTAAGATCTTATTTTCAACTCGTTTGGAGGGATTTTTGGGTCACATGGCAGCTCTATTTTAATTTCTGAGGAGCCTTTCCTACTGTTTGGAGGTGTACTATACCAGCGGCTGTACCATTTTACATTCCCATCAATGGGCACAAAATTTCCAATTTCTTTATATCCTCATTAATACCTATTACTTTCAGCTTGTTTTTATATTATGGCCATCCTAAAAGGTGGGAAGCAATAACTCATTGTGGTTTTGATTTGCATTTCCCTAACGATTATAATGTTTAGCATCTTTCCATATGCTTGTTTGCCATATATATATGTTTTTTGAAAAAAATGTCTATTAAAATCCTTTGCCCATTTTTTTTCTTTTTTTTTAATCCTCACCTGAGGGGGTGGAGGGAGAGAGAGAGACATTGACGTGAGAGAGAAACATTGATCATTTGCCTCCCATATGCACCCCACCCAGGATAAAACCTACAACCTAGGTATGTGCCCTGACCAGGAATGTTATCCGCAACTTTTTGGTGTACGGGGAATGCTCTAACCAATTGAGCCACCTCACCAGGGACAAAATCTTCTGCCTATTTTCTAATTGGATTGTTTGGGGATTTTTTTGTTATCACTGAATTCTGGTGTTCTTTATATAAGTCCTAGATATCAACCTATTATATATGGTTTGCAAATATTTTCACCCAACAGATCTTTTCAATGTGTTTATTGCTTCTTTTGCTGCACAGAAGTTTTTAAGTTTGATGTGGTTCCATTTGTATATTTTTGTTTTTGTTTCTTATGCTTTTGGTGTAATATCCAAGAATGCATTATCAAATACATCATAGAGCTTTGCCTCTATGTTTTCTTCTAGGAGTTTTATAGTTTAAGGTCTTACATTTAGGGATTTAATTCATTTTGAGTTTATTTTTTATGCGGGGTAAGGTAAAGGTCCAACTTTATTCTTTTGCATGTGGATAGCCAATCTTCTCAACACCATTTGTATAGGCTTGGCACCTTTGTCAAAGTTCATTAGACCATATATGTGGTCTAATTTATTACTGGGTTCTCTTTCTGGTCTTTATGCCAGTAGCACTTTTTTATTATTATAGCTTGGTAATATATTTTAAAATCAGGACCTGTAAGGCCTCCAGTTCTGTTTTTCTTTGTCAAAATTGTTTTTGCTATTTGGGGGTCCTTTGGGATTACATATAAATTTTAGAATGGCTATTTTCTCTTTCTGCAAAAAAAGCCATTGGGATTTTGATAGAGAATACATTGAATCTATAGGTCATGTAGGTAGTATTGACATTTTAATAATATTACTTTTTCTAACCCATGAATATGAGATGACTTTCCATTTTCATGTTTTCTTTAATTTATTTCAGCCATGCTTTGTAGTTTCAGGGTATAAGTTTTTGTCTCCGTATTTAGGTTTATTGTTTTGTATTTTGTTTATGAGATGGTCAGTCATGTGGGGCCACAAGAGGAGACAGAAGAGAAGCTTAGGAAAACAAAGTTTATTATGCTCACAAGTCTTAGAAACAGGAGGCACAGCACACTATACAGGGCCACATGGAAAAACCCTAGGGTGGTCAGGAAGCAGAAAATAGGAGCAAGGGAAAGGTTTAGGCCACAGCCTTTACTGAGTTTTCCAATCAAAAGTCAAGGCAGGGCAGGGTGAACAATTTAGGACTGGCTAGTGTGAATAATTTTGACAGGCTTTGAGCCATAGGAGTGGTCTAAATTCCCTGGTACCTGGCCCTGGGATGATGAAAGTGGAGGAACATTGCCTCCTGGGTGCATTGGCTAGCTAGAGGAGGTCTGGCTCTGGATTAGTTAGTTTGCATATCAAAGATGGGCTCTAAGATGGGCTTTTCTCTATCTCTAAGAACTGACTAGTCTCAGAGGGCAGTTTCTCCCCAGCCTAAAAGGTTTTCTTAAGATGCCAAAATATCATAATATACAGAACATTATTGAAACAACCACCATACACTTCTTTCTACCAGGTGTCTTCCATTCTCCAGGCAATTTCCACACTACCACCATAAGAATTATCTTTATAAAATACTAGGGGCCCAGTGCACGAAATTTGTGCACGGGGCGGGGGGGCGGTCCCTCAGCCCAACCTGCACCCTCTCCAATATGGAGTTCTTGGGGACTCTCACAATCCAGGACCTCTGGTTCTTAACCGCTAACCTGCCTGCCTGCCCTAACCACTCTGCCTGCCTGCCTGCCTGATCCCCCTAACTGCCCTCCCCTGCCGGCCTGGTCACTCCTCTTAACTTTCTTTTTTAATCTTATGCCCTTTACGCACAATTGTATTTGACTTCCTTATTGGCTTCTTCCTTTCGCACAATTTTTCTCCTTTATGTAACACTTTTCCTACTGACTCATCATTTATAAACTTTTCTTTCCTCCTTATTCCCTACTTCTGTTTCATCATCATTCTTCCCATTTTTCTACTACCCTCCTTCTCTTCCCATATTCCTTCTTTCCTTTATTTTTACCCCTGCCCACCCTCCCCTTTTCCTTCCTTCCCACCTTAATTTTTTTCTTCACTTTCTCCCTCTGATCTGCTTTGCTCCCTCTCCTATTCCTTCCAAGGCTGCTCCCCACCCCTCGGCTGAGGCCTTGGAATGGACCCATCGCTTAGGCCTCTGCCGCCTGGGAATCCATCGCGGGGCACACACACACAGAGGCTTAGGCCTCCGTGTGCGTGTGCCCCAAGTGATCAGTTCCTTGCAAGGCCGCAGCCGAGGGCTGGCTGGCTGCTTCCTGACCCTTCAGCTGCTGCCTGTGAATCCATCTGCCCTGCTGGACCCTGGTTCACGGCTTCTCCCAGGGCTGTGGCCTTCGCCATCTTGGCTGGGCTAATTTGCATACACTCACTCTGATTGGCTGGTGGGCATGGCTTAGGCATCCCGAAGAAGCGGTCAATTTTAATATTACACTTTTATTAGATTATATATATGTGTGTGTGTGTGTGTGTGTGTGTGTGTCTATGTTGTTTATTTCTGCTCTGTTCTGTTATTTCCTTCCTTCTGGATACTGTGGGCTTTTCTTGTTGCTCTCTTTCTAACTCTTTGAGTTATAGGGTTAAATCATTTATTACCAGTTTCTCTTGTTTTTTTGAGGTAGGCCTGTAGAGCTATGAACTTCCCTCTCAGGACTGCTTTCATTGTGTCCCATAGATTTTGGATTGTTGTGTTTTCATTGTCATTTGTTTCCAGGATGCTTTTTATTTCTTCTTTGATCTCTCTGGTAACCCAGTCATTGTTTATTAACATGCTATTTAGCCTCCAAGTGTTTGATTTTTTTTTCCAATATTTTTATTGTAGTTGATTTCTAGTTTTATGCCATTGTGATTTGAGAAGATGCTTGTTAAGATTTCTATTCTCTTGAATTTGAAGAGACTTTGCCTGTGTCCTAATATATGATCTATCTTTGAAAATGTCCCATGTGCACTGGAAAAGAATGTATATTCTGTAGCTTTGGGGTGAAATATTCTGAAGATGTCAATTAAATCCATCTGATCCAGCAATTTAGACTTTTGCTGACTTTTGTTTAGAGGATTTATTCAGTGGTGTCAGTGGGGTATTAAAGTCCCCTACTATGACTGTATTGCTATCAATCTCTCCCTTGATATCATCTAGAAGTTGTTTTATGTATTTGGGTGCTTCTGTATTGGGTGCATATATGTTTACCAGAGTTATATTTTCTTGTTGGATTATTCCCTTTAGTATTATCTAGTGGCCTTCCTTATCTCTTGTTATGGCCTTTACTTTGAAGTCTATTTTGTCAGATATAAGTATCGCAACCCCAGCTTTTTTCTCATTTCCATTTGCCTGAAAAATTTTTTTCCATCCCTTCACTCTCAGTCTGTATGAATCCTTTGTTCTGAGGTGGGTCTCTTGCGACAGCAAATATATGGGTCGTGTTTTCTTATCCATTCAGCTACCCTGTGTCTTTTGATTAGAGCATTTAATCCATTTACATTTAATGTTATTATTGAAAAGTACTTGTTTGTGGTCATTTTTATCCTTAATGTTTGTGTTTCTTCTTGTCTTTCTGTTTCTTCTTTTTACAGCAGTCCCTTTAGCATTTCTTGCATTGCTGGCTTG
Organism: Murina feae; assembly: GCA_004026665.1. Taxonomy (NCBI): domain Eukaryota; kingdom Metazoa; phylum Chordata; class Mammalia; order Chiroptera; family Vespertilionidae; genus Murina; species Murina feae. The sequence goes on from PVJC01000606.1 coordinate 105,780, forward strand.
GTGGTAATAAACTCTCTTAGCCCTTTTTTGTCTGTGAAGCTTCTGATTCCACCTTCAATTTTGAATGATAGCCTTGCCAGGTATAGTATTCTTGGATTCATTCCCTTGCTTTGCATTACTTTGTATATTTCACTCCATTTCCTTCTTGCCTGGTGTGTTTCTGTTGAGACGTCAGCTGATATTCTAATAGGAGATGCCTTGTAGGTAACTTTCTGTCTCTCTCTGGCAGCCTTTAAGATTCTTACTTTGTTGTTGGTGTTTGCCAATTTAATTATATTGTATCTTGGTGTTGGTCGTTTGGGATTCATCTTGTTTGGAACTCTGTGTGCTTCTTGGACTTGTGTAGTTTTTTTCTTGCAATATCAGGGAAGTTTTCTGTCATTATTTCTTCAAACAGGTTTTCTATTCCTTGCTTTTCCTCCTCTCTTTCTGGTATCCCAATTAAGTGAATTTTGTTTCATTGTGCATTGTCCCAAAGCTCCCTTAGGCTCTCCTCTTGCTTTTTAAGTTTCTTTTCCAGTTGCTCCTGTGTTTGTGTGTTTTTTCCTACCTTGTCTTCTAATTCACTGATGTGGTCCTCAGCCTCTTCTAGTCCACTGTTTAAGCCTTCCATTGTGTTCTTTATTGCAGCTATGTTGTTCTTCATTTCTTCTTGGTTCCTTTTCATGTTGGTGACATTCTCATTCAGCTCCTTATAATTCTCATTGAGTTGTGTGTATCTGTCATCCAGCCATTTGAACATCCTTATAACAATTACTCTGAATTCTTTCTCTAATAAGTTAGTAGGCTCGATTTCATTTAACTTCCTTTCTGGTGATTCCTCTTTTTCTTTCCTTTGTGGATTGCTCTTTAGTCTTCCCATGTTTTGCTGTAATGTTTTAATTGTAGCTCTGATTGCTTTGCTACCCCGTTTCTTTTGGGTATGGTGCTACTGGTGTGACCTCTCAGGTCTTCTGGGTTTGGTAGTCTAGTGTAGCTCCCTACTTGAGCTATTTGGGTTCTCTTGATGTAGGTCTGCAAGCTGGAAAGGTGTGACTGAGGTATCTAGAAGTCAGCAGTCGTGCAGGGGGTGCCCCAATTTTTGCTGTCTTGTGCCCTTGGTTGAAATCACACGTGCCCAGTGAGGACTCACACTGGCACCCAGGAACCATCTGTTGGGATGGTGGGGCTCAGGAGGCCTGCGATCTGGAAAGGATGACCGTGGTTCCAGAGTTCTGTTGTTGTGGGGTGGGCAGACTCAGCTTTTGCTGCTGCCTCTGTGGTTGGATACACACGATTCCAGTGGCAGTTCACAGGGGCACCTGTGGTGTGTTTGCCAGCAGGGTGTACTGACATACTCTGACACTGAAGCCACTGGATTATAGTGTCTGTGGGCAGGTATCCCAGAAGAGGGAATGCAGTGTTTCTACAACCCAGCAGTGCACCCCTGTTTCTTTAAGTGCGTGTCCAGCAGGGCTCACAGCAGGGCACCAGGGCTGCCTGTGGAGCGGTGGCCTTGGGAGATCTGCACACTGGGAAAGCATGCAATAGTAGTATACAGAGTTCTGCAGCTGTGGGATAGGGAAACTCAGTTTTTGCTGATGCACCTGTGATGGATAGCGTGCATTCCCAGTGGTGGCACACAGGAGCACTCACAGTGAGTTTGCTAGCGCAGGTGCACTGAAGCACTCTGAAGGGTCCTGATACACTTAATCGAGGTGTCTTTGGGCAGGTATCCAGAATTCAGAATTTCTACTGCCCAGGGGAGTGCATCCCTATTTGTCCAAGATTGGACCCAGTGGAGGCTCACTGCAGCTTCCCAAGGTGCCCTGTAGATATGGGCTCAGGGGGAGTGAGCAACTGTGGGCATTTGCCGGCGCTGAGCTCTGCGGTACTCAGAAGGGCCCTAGCACTGAAGTTGCGCAGCTGGGTGTGTGTGGACAGTTATTCAGGCAGCAGGAATTCAGAATTTCTACTGGGGGGCTGTGCACCTGGGTCTGTACAAAATCACACCCAGCTGGGGCTCAGAGCAACTCCTAAGAGAAGTCTATGGAGTGGTGCGCCTCAGAGACCTGTGCATAGATATGCTCAGATGTGATGACCTGTGTGCTGGAGACACATGAATGCGAGGTCGGAGGTCTGCCGCTGGGGAGGAGGAGGCTGCACTTACTGCTGCGAAGCGCTGTGTTCCTTTGGAGGTGGAGATCCCAGGGTCTACGAGTCTGCGGGTGGAGCAGCAGGATTTTGGCTGGAGTGGCTGTGGGTTCTCGCAGGCAGTGTCCAAAGTCTGTCTGGGTGGTGGTGCTGATAAGTTCCTAGAAGAGGTCATTCTCCCCTTTAAGATGGCCTGGGCTCCATGCCCGAGTCCTGCAGTGCCTGGAGTGCCCGCAGTGGTGGTAGTCTCTCTCTGTCCCAGAGAGCCTGGTCTGCCAGCCTCTGCTGCTCCTGCTGGATTTAACTGTCCCTCCCTCCCTCACTCACACACACACCACACACCTCCACACACTCTCCTTTCATTCCCTCACTCGCTCACTTCTTATCCTTCACCTCCATCCTGCCAGCCACCGTTTTCTTTCATTAGATGTTTTTAATTGGGAAAAGAGTGTAGAAGGGAAGTTTATCTGTTGAGGATAAATAGAAGATGTGAGATGTTAAAAAATGATATTACAGCCCTGATTGGTTTGGTTCAGTGGATAGAGTGTCAGCCTGCAGACTGAAGGGTCCCAGGTTCAATTCCGGTCAAGGGCATGTACCTCAGTTGTGAGCACATCCCCAGTAGGAGGTGTGCAGGAGGCAGCTGATTGATGTTTCTTTCTCATCAATGTTTCTAGCTCTCTATCCTTCTCCCTTCCTCTCTATAAAAAATCAATAAAATATATATTTTAAAAATGATATTACATATGTACTTTCCTCTCTGTATAATATTAACAATATTGCAATTGTAAGCCCCAATTATAATCTGTAGCTTAAATGTTTGCTATTCTTATAGTTTTATCATTCCTCAGTTATCTTAAAAGCTCTTTCTTCCAACTAGACATGGACATTCACAAAGCTGGTTGATACCGGAACAAGTTCTGTTAGCAGATCAGTGTAATTTCTTCCTGTGCTTGTGGTTAAGTGCAAAATTGGGATCACTAAGAACTCAGACATCTGCAAAGACTTCTTGACATGGCTTTTCCAGTTCAGCCAATCTGATGAATATTTAGCAAGCTGCTTCAATATTTGAATTTTATGGAATTAGTGCAAATTCCTAAAGAAACATCCAGTTCCATTGACCATATTTTGAGAATTTATGTTCCAGGTGCTATACTAGAAGCTAGAGAAAGGGGACCTGTAAAACACAGCCTTTTTCCTTGGGCTGTGGGGCAGCTTCACTCTGGTGTGTAAATGTTTTTATATACAATGAGATTTATGGAAATTAGTACTCTGTTTTTACTTTTAAGAAAATCTTTATTATTGAAAGTATTACATATGTACCCTCTTTTTACTTTTAATGTAGCATTACTTCTGTACATAGATGATTAATATAGTCAGATTTATATTTATTTATAAATGTTGACATAAGTATACATTTTAAAAGCAGCATCACAATCAAGATAAAAAACATATCCATCACCCCCTTAAGTTCCTTCTTGCTTCTTTGCCATCTCCTCCTCCAACCCTTAGCCTTGTCCAGGCAACCATTGATCTTACCTCACCACTATGGAATAGCTTGTATTTTATAGAGTTTTATGTAAATGGCACCATAAACTATGTTCTTTTTATTATCTAGCAACATTCAGCTTTGACACACCATACTAAAGGAATATTAAAATATATTTTTTTAAGTCATAAGGGAAAAGATTTTAAAATAAATTAATACTCAAGATCTTATGGCTTGGTGGATTAAGTTCTTCTGTAATTTTGTTATGAGATTTAAATGCATAAAGGTTGACCATTGAAAAAAACAGAATACTATTTTGATTGGGATGTAGTAGAAAATGGACAAGTTTAAGAGCCAGAACTATATTCACATTTAGATTTCACCATTCCTAGAAGAGTGATGTTGAATGAATCACTTAACCTCTTTCAGTTTCAATTATTTAATCCATAAAAATGGGATGAATAAGCACCTATTTATTGGGTGACTGGGAGGATTCAATTAGACTTGGATATGGAAAGTGTCTCACATTCAAATATTAGTTCCTTTTCCCTTAACTGTGATTCTTGTTTCTATGAGAATATTACTATAGAATTATAAAGAGAGTTATCTAGAAATTATCCAACAAAAAATGGCCTCTTAACAGCCTTTATGAGAACACATCTAGTGTGTAGAGCTGTGTTAATCTATGTAATCTTTTTTACAACTGCAGGTTGACCTTCCTAATTCTGCATTGTCCTAACTGACGTGAAAAAGAATTTGATATTAGTGTTTCTCAACTTCTCATTAAGAACAGAGAAGATCAGGAACTGATCAAAGAAATGACCATGTATAAACTCTAAAGTGGATAACCTGCATAGAGGAAAAAGTTAGGTAATGATGGCAGCTCAAATGAATCAGGTGCTTACTACATGTTAGGCCCTATGCTAAGGCCTCACCTGAATTGCTGTATTTAACTCTCACAACCTTTGAATTAAGTACTATTATTGCACCCATTTTATAGATGAGGAAATCAAGGCTTCAAGAAGTTAAGTAACTTAATGAAGTTCAAAGTAATGGAAGTGGCAAAGAAGAATTTAGACCTAGGTCTCTGACTTCAGAACTTAATTATTAGCTACTTTTCTTAGCAAAGCATAGACCAATCCCAGGCTCAAGCCATGTCCCTAATGTCCACATACCCAATTCTTTCGTGATAGCCCTTAAAGAGATTTTCTCATCTCAGAATGGAAGGAAAAGAAACTACCACCAAAACTGTGTCCTGAATTTTAGGAAAACAAACATCCACAATGAGTTCTTGATGATCTTTTCTGGACTACCTGACCATGTGTCACCACGTATTTTAGGCCTTTCCACCCATGCCCACCCATCACCCCCAACATGTGCCCTTGATTTATCTCACTCTTAGAAAATTCCTCCAGTTGTTGAATCTCAGTTTCCCATTAAAGTGGTGACCCTCCAGTTCTGACTAACACCCACTTCCCTTAGGGCTTTTTGTCGAGGAGGGGGTGAGTAGGGACTTAATGACATGCTTTCTTTAACAATCTTCCAAACCTATCATCTAAGTTAGGGTTTATAAGCATTCATCAACAACACCCTAGCAAAGTAGGTTAGTAGAATGAGCCCACTACCTGTTTAGGAATCTGGAGGGCTAAGGAATCTTTACCAAAACCCAGGACTCAGGAGTTCCTCCAGTACCGAAAGGCCTTTAGTAAGCTGCATATCTGCTCTGTCACCTATCTTCTCCTTTGCCTTCCCTCTGCCTCCACCACCATCATCTCTTTTGGCCTTACTTCCCACAGAACTAATTAAAGTTTACAAAGTATTTTGAGAACATTCAGTGTGAGGTTCTTGCCAAGACAGAATTACAGGTGGGAATGGCAAAGAATGGGAACAGGTTAAAACGAGGATAGTCGAGTTACTCTAAGGAAAGCTCTGATAAGCACAGCCTCTTTCCACTCTGAATCTTAAAGCTCTTTTTCTACTGCTTGCTCAGCCATCTCAGAGAAGAGTTCCCTTCTTTTCCCCTTTCATGGGCTCAGATGAAAGGCAAAGTGATACCTGATTCTACAGCTCTGTCTGCCCTTTCTTTTTAGCATCACACAGACTCCTTTAGAGAACATTTGTCTTCTGAAAAGAAAGTGGTCGGGCCTGGCTAGTGTGGCTCAGTGGTTGAGCATGGGCCTGTGAACCAGGAGGTCATAGTTTGATTCCCAGTCAGGACATATGCTTGAGTTGTGGGCTTGATCTCCAATGTGGGGAATGCAGGAGGCAGCCAATCGATGATTCTCTCCCATCATTGGTGTTTCTATCTCTCTCTCTCCCTCTCCCTTCCTCTCTGAAATCAATAAAAGTATATATATTTTAAAAAACTGTTGGATTATATCATAGTCTAGAGCAAAGTCCTCAGATGTAGGGTGTTGATTATTATGTTTCTGGGCTTCAACTGTGGTTGATAGATGGTTGCTCTGGAGCTCCAGCAGGGCCTTACTACAGAGCAAGCTCCTCTGAAGAGATTAAAGAATTGTTCTAAAGAGTCAGGTCCTTCCCAGGAGGAATTAACCTGTGAAGGCAAAAGATACACAGTAAAAGCAATCTAAGAATGATTACAAAGCAACACATTAATATAGGCAAAAAAAAAAAAAAAAAGAGCACTGGAGAGATGAAGGTTAAACTTCAGAGGAACTTATTGCTCTAACAGATATTACAGATTCTCCTTTGCCTGGTAGGTTTAGGAATATCCCCTTTTGAAAGTAAGGGCCTTTTGGATTTAATACTCATCATTCATGTTACAAAAGCCTCAGTTTGGGGGGGGTCTCATATCCTGCTTATGGCAGGTCAGTTTTACTTTGGGTGTTTCTCCCTTCCTTCTCTCATTGTCCTATATAACCTTTTTGGCTCCATTCCCTCCATTCCCATATCCTGAATAGCAAAGGCTTTCTACTGTCCAATGAATGTATCCCCTTGAGAGACATGTTATAGTGTCAGCCAATATGCTGCTAGGTGAAGGCGAGCATTATTGCTAAATAGTCTTCAGTAAGTAAAGTACTGGCATCATGGGGCAAGGAGGATGAGGGCTGGGAGAGGCATTTATACCTCGTAAGTTCTTAGGGACTGAGTTCCACATCATTTAAACCAAAGGCTCCCAAGGCCTTTTACCCTTTTAGGAAGGGTTCTCTGTAGTCTCAGTTGTCCACACTTCTGGTAGCAAACTATGACACTGACAGCCAAAGCAGGAGATTACTGATGCAACGTGGAGAGGTGTTCTCTGAGGGGTCTGAGCTAGCGTGAAGGGTTTCCCTAGGAGGAGCGGATAGCATGAGGAGTTTGTTTCATTCCAGCCCTCGCCAAATGATAGAGCAAGGCAGTGGCCACACCCCAGGAGGCAGGGTGACAGGAACAAGCTAGACCAGGACAAAACATTTACTGCAAATATTACAAAAATGGATAACACAGAGAAAGTGGCAAAAAAAGACAATAAGTACGAGATAATCAACTTTTGCCTGGATTATATCTTCATCAGAAGATGAAAGAAGGGGAAAGGGAACTCTCTAGTTTGGGGGAGGGAAGGTGATTATGGAAAAGAACTCTAGCACCAGGATCACTCTGCAGCTGAGGTTTCAGGCCAGTGGTTGCGTTTTCAAACTTGCAAAGCTCATGCCTGCAGCCCTGGAAGAGAGGTTCCATTCAGTGTGTGGCTCAGCCTAGTCTAAGAAGCCCAGTTTTCTCATCCAGCCCTATTCTGCTCTATAAGCTGCCTCTTCTTCCCTACCATCTGCAGTGTGCACCTATGTTCCTGACCTTTTTTCTTTAAAATACATGTAAGGCTTTTTGCACTCCACATGCACTTAAGGAAAGTAGATGAACTATGTCTTAAGTCAGAGCAAGCTCCTCTGATATGGAAGATCAAGTAATACATTCCACAAACTTGAAATGGCAAATGGGCCAATAATAATAATTTGATGCATGGGCAGGAAGCTTGCCCGAAAACCTTCTATGGAATTCAGTAATATCCAAGAATAATGTCATAGAATACCAGCTCCAGAGGCACTTACAGTCTAAGTGGGAAAGCAAAACATAAACAAAGACACATGAGAACAACCACAAAGCTCACAGAAATCCAAAATTACATGGCACATGCTAGAAGAGGAGGGACTGAGGCTAGATTTAGCGTTATTCTTTTCACCTGCCATTTTTGAGCGTTCACCATCAGCCAGGCTCAGTGCTTGGAGGTACTTTACATTCTTATTTCCTTTTAACCCTCACAAACCTTTGTGGTCAGTATTCTAACCACAAAGATACGTTTAACTAACTTGCCTTAATAAGCATGAGAGTGAATTGGGACTTTTCTGGACTGAAACCGAGACCTATGTAACTCGAAACTTGTGCCTTTAACCTCCACCCCATATTGACTATTTCTTTAGAAGAACTTTCTACCTTGAATGAAGTTATAAACTTTCTTTGTTTCAGAAGAGGATGTACAACTTAGAGGCAGTGTTGTCAAAGTAGAGGAATGAATTATATGAACTTGTATCTTGCAGCTGCCTGATTGGTCCACCCAGCTCTTTAAAAAAAATTTTTTTTTTATTGATTTGAGAGAGAGAGAAAGGGAGATGGAGAGAAACACAGATGTGAGAGAAACATTGATTGGTTGCCTCCAATGTGCCCTGACTGAAAATCAAACTGGCGACCTTCCAGTACATAGGATGATGCTGAACTAACTGAGTCACAACGGCCAAGGCATGATCCACCCAACTCTTAAAAACAAAAACAAAAAACCATATGTTTAAGAAATACTAAGGTTGCACAAGCTTCTAGGAGCCTTTGGTTGAAAGGCACTTTTGGAAATCATTCTCCTGATTCTACATAGAAGCCACTTTAGACTCCATGAGGTTCACTTTAGGCAAGTGGGTGAACTACATCTTAATTCAGAGCAGGCTTCCTTGACATAGAAGATCGCATAAAGCCTTTCATGAACCTCTAGATTTTTAATCTTCAATTATTTAGTCTTTTCATTGTTTCACTGGACTCAATAAAATTAACAAAAAGGGATATTCTTGGGATCTTCACTGACTTCCTGCAATGGCAGTTTCCCATATGCTGCTGCAAGGTAAACATGAGCACTTTACACTCCCTTCCTGGAACATAAAACTGTGAAAAAATGGTCATTGTCCTCCATGAACTTATGCCCTTATTTGCAGGTACTTATAATAAAAACCAGGATTCAACATGAGAGAAGTATAAAAAGAGCTTATGGTCCTTAGTACCAAGAGCCTCTTCAGTCAGTGATATTTACCCAGATGCTAATGGAACCATGATTTATTTGACAAAGTCTTGAGCAAAAATGCAGGGCACTTGACTCTTTTTAAAAAATATATATTTTTGTTGATTTCAGAGAGGAAGGGAGAGGGAGAGGGAGACTGAAACATCAATGATGAGAGATTATTATTGATTGGGTGCCTCCTGCACGCCCCCTACTGGAGATGGAGCCCACAACCCAGGCATATGCTCTTGACTAGAATTGAACCTGGAATCCTTCAGTCTACAGGCCAACGCTCTATCCACTGAGCCAAACCAGTTAGGGCAGAGCACTTGACTCTTATGGTCAGTTTGTAGCCCATCCTCTCCCAGAATTCATGGAACACTTACCGGGCACTTATAAGATACAAGACTGGGAATATGGAAATGATTTTAATATGACCCTGCCAGCAAGGTGCTCACATACATGGTGAGGAGCCATGTCCCATCCAACACAACCACCTTCAGTAAGGAGTTTAATTCTGGAGTGTGTGGAGGGGGAGCACAGAGATTAAAGCTAAGACTTCATTAATGCTAAATCAAGTCAACTGTTTCTCCACCCCCATTTCCTCAGAAAGTGGGGGAGTTGTAGGAAACCACATGAGTTTCACTAATCCCCCATCAATAGCACCCATTGCATTACTGGCCTCATTATTTCTTAATGGGACTTTGTTGATTACAGACTGCTTAATTACAGTGACAGACTCCTTTTTTGGTTGAGGGGAGGCCCCGAGGCAAAAAAGTAAGGGTGAGAAGGTATGGGGGTACTAGCCCCTGCTATACAGGGCAGAAACTAAGGTGAAGAAGAAATCTCTGACTAGCAATACTGGCCCTCTCACCACCAATTCCTTCCCAAATAACAAAACCTCCAGGGATAAGGGGAAAAAATCAACTTCCTCTTACAGATGTTTTTTTTTTTTTTTTTAACATCACTTTGTTCATTAGGCTTTTTAAATATCTTGGAGTTAGAGAAAAACAGCAATATTGTGTCACTACTGAACCACAAGTATAGTATAAGCCATGACATATAGTAAGCACCTAATAGATTTTTAAAAAAATAAATAAAAGATTACAGAGAGACAAAATAATAGGGGCAAAGGCAAACAGAGAGAGCAAACTGAGGGTCCATCTATGTTGGGCTACTTAAATCAAGAGGCACTTTCAGGAAAGCACTTTCCCCCATTAAAATCATCAATTGCACGGCAGAGTTGACAATACCAAAAGCACTTTTAGCATTATACATATGCATTTAGTGATCAAAAGACAGGAACAAAGAAGGGCAGGAGCTTTTTTCTATGTGAGTATGGATATATAGCCATCCTGAAAAGGCCAGGTCGGAAGAGCAGAGAATAGGCAGGTGAAATTTTTAAAAACATACAAAAACTAAACCAGCTATACGTCAGAGAAAAAGGTATGGGACAGAATGGGCATTTCAGGCAACAGACAGAGAGGATTTGGGGCTGGTCCATAGGGCCACATCTACTTCAAGTAACATGATTTAGTTTTTTTATGGCCTTGAACTGACTTCATTTTGCCACCCCTCCCATACCTCTTTCAGGCACTAAATAAATAGTCTTGACTTTTATCTCAGGCAACTCTTGTCAACTGTGCTAATAAAATGAAGTGAACCATGAACTATTAGAAATTATCAGGGAGGAACCAAGATGGCAGCATGAGGTATATACCTAAATGCACAGCCTTCACACCTATATTATAGAAATACAACCATACAGATAAACGGCCATCCTCCAGAACCAAGGGAGGGGAACCGTTACACCTAGAAAGCAAGAGGAGTGCTCTGAGACTGAACAGAAGCTCCCAGCGCCCAAGGTACGGATGCGAAACGGAGGCGGCGGCGCGGCGCGCACAGCGGGGCGGGTGAAAGGGAGCGGCAGCGGCGATCGGGTCCGCAGCTCAGAAGATTAAAAACTCCTGGGTCGCACTGAATGCAACGCGGACTGTAGGGCAACGGGGTGGCGAAAGACCAGTGGCATTCTAGGAGTGCTATTCGCAGCTATCACTTACGCGGAGATTCCGGGACTGAGAACCGTGCGCAGACCCCAGGGTTTGGAAAAGCCAAACCCGGTAGAAACTGTGGCATCCGCAGAGGCGACGCCATTGTGAGTCGCTCCACCCCCAGTGATTCTGAGACCCCGCCCCACCCCACCTACAACCCCGCCCAAGCTGTTCGCCTGCCTCCCTGCAGCACAACCTAAGGGTCTGCAGCTCAGACAGAACTCCAATAGATCCAAACTCCAAACAACGAGGAGAAAGGCCTGCAGGTCATTTCCCCCCAGTGATACCTCCCAGTGATAACTACAACAAGATTGTGCACCCAGCTTTCAAAGGCATACAACAAGAGTATCCACCCCAGGTGATTGGGGAGGCTGAATCACTGGGCCTTATATAGGACACCCAGCACAGAAAGCCAAAATGCGGAGACTAAGAAACAGGTCACAAAAGACAGAAATGGAGGAACGCAAACGACTGGATATAGAGTTCAAAACCACGGTTATTAGGTTTTTCAAGAAGTTTCTAGAGACTGCTGATAAATTTAGTGAGACCCTCGAGCATATGAAAAAGAACCAGCTA
>PVJC01000607.1:0-116900 GCA_004026665.1 Murina feae
ATTACAGTTGTTCCTCTTTTTTCCCCCATAGCTCCCCTCCTCCCAGTTCCCACCCCACCTTCTGTCCTTGCCCCCCACTGTCCTCATCCATAGGTGTACAATTATTGTCCATTCTCTTCATGCACCCCCAATACCCTTAACCCCGGAAAATTGTCCATCCACTCCATTTCTATGCCTCTGATTCTATTCTGTTCACCAGTTTATTTTGTTCATCAGATTTTTTTATTCACTTGATTCTTAGATTCACTTGTTGATAGGTATATATTCTTTTTTAAAAAAAATATATAGTTTTATTGATTTCAGAGAAGAAGGGAGAGGGAGAGAGAGATAGAAACATCAATGATGAGAGAGAGCCATTGATCGGCTGCCTCCTGCACGCCCCCCACTGGGGATCGAGCCCGCAACCCGAGCATGTGCCCTTGACCAGAATCGAACCTGGGACCTTTCAGTCTGCAGGCCAACGCTCTATCCACTGAGCCAAACCAGCCAGGGCAGCGCTGGTTTCCATCTTGCCCCTCCGGACGGGCTGTGGCAGCCCAGAGGACAGGCTGCTCCTCCTCCTGCCTGGGCACTGGGGGGTAGAGCACTCCATCACTCTGCCTGGGCCCTGAGTGAGGAGGCTCGGATAATCTCCCCAACCCTCTGCACCTCGCCCGCATCTCCCAAAAGGGGTGGTGCCTTGCCCTGCCTCCCCGCCAGGGTAGTAGTGAAGGGGAGACAGGACAGGTGCTTATGAGACTTAAGAACCTGGGGACCCTGAGACTACATCAGTGTGAGCTCCCACAAGGCAGTGGATCTGAAGTATTGATGTGATGGTAACACAACCAGAGACCCCACCCTGGCTCACAGGTCGAGGGAGAACATCCAGGAAGCTCCAGTAATTGTGTTTTTGTTTTGTTTTTAGATGATCATCAAACGTATGTACTAATTTTAGAAACTTATTGAAAACCCATCGAGCCTCATAATATGCCCAGCGATTCACACATCCCAGCCTGGGAAACACTTCAGCTGGACACCCTCTCATGCCCTCTGTTGACAGATCGAAGGAGCTACCAGTCACCAGGGCCCCTTTCCCAGGGCCTCCCAGGACCCAAAGACGGGCATCCCTACAGCCGTCTTAGAGCAGAAGGAGGCTGTGCAGAGATCACGAGGCACTTCTACGGAGTGAGTCATCCTCATTCTCCCCCCAGAAAAGCCAAGACGCAGAGTTCATGCTTCCAGAAGAGCCAGAGCTGAGGGACCGGCCAACCCTCGGCAGCCCACCCAGGGGGCCCACACCTCTTTCTCCAGCCAAGGAAGATCCCGCCTCCCCAGGTAAATATGAGAGAAGGGCCTGGACACATTGTCTGGAGACTAAAGTCAGACCCATCCCGCCCATGGCTGCCGTCCTCATGCATCCCTGAATCCTAGGTGGGACTGAGTCCTTCAGACAGATCATTGCAGAAAGAACTGGGTGCGAAGCGTCTCTCACCTGCAAAGGCCACGGTGGGGTGTTCCCTCAGGGCGCACAGCTGCTGCTCATGGCCGGGATCGCTGGTGACATCCTGGGAGCTGGAGAGCTGGAAGACCAGCAGCGCGAGGCTGGGCGGCAACAGGGTGGCAGCCAGGCGTCCGGGGAGCACCATGGTGGGCCCCTCCGGTCCCAGCTCCCAGCGGCAGGCTGGGGAGGACCTGTAATGCAAACATTCAGTCTCACCACGCGCTCCCTCGGCAAGGCCCACTTCTCCCAAGTTCCTCGTGGATGTCAGTGGCCCCACAGGTTTGGTTTTTGTTTGTTTAAATAAATTTATGTTACTTAGCATTTATTCTGCTCTAGAAATACAAAGTTATAGATCATAGTTTGAAAGCTAATTTTCCTTGGAATGGTATTCTACACAAAACTGACAAATAATAGAGCTTTTTCTATTATGATCCCAAATGGCTTAAAATTTGTTTTAATGATAAAAGTGGTATCGTAGGGACATTAATAAATGGGGCTAGGATGAATGAATAGCCAGTTATAAAAAGATAATTTTGGACCCATAACTTACACCTTATACTAGGGAAAAAAATCCAACTGGATAAAAGATTAAATGCTAAGAATAAAACCAACAAAATACTAGAAGAAAATGTGGGCAGTAATCTTTATAACCTTGGCATGGAAAACCATGACTCAAAATCCAGAAATATTAAAGAAAATATTTAACTACATAAACCCCCACAAACTTCTGCATGCCTCCCTTTCCCCCTACCCCCTCAAAAAGCGATGTTAAGCAAAATCAAATAACAAACTGGAAAAAATATCTGCAATGCACATCACAGACAAAGGGGCTCATATTCCTGAATATGTAAATAACTCCTGGGAATCAAGAAGAAAAAATCCAACAGTACAGTAGAAAATGAATGCAAACTGGGCTTAAAAATACGAATGACACTTATTCTCATTCATAATAAGAGCAATTCAAATGAAAACTTAGCCTGAGATAAGTTTTAGGGCACCTCTGCTCACCTATCGGTTTAGCAAAAATTCAAGTTAGACCGCTGTTGGTGAGGCTGTGGGAAGGGAGGTGCCCTCGTGTACTGCTGGTGGGTGTGCAAGATGGCACAGCCATGGAGGGGCATCTGGCCTTATCTGGGGAAACGACTGAGGCGCTTGACCTTTGACCTAATCGTGGGAGCCTAGCTCAGTGCTACTCAGAGTATGGCCCACAGGCCAGTATGAACTCTGATGACTCTGTGGCAGGATTAATGCAGACATTGGAGAGTAAGTGTTTAAAAACCTGCGTAGTTATTTGACAGAATACTTTTGATGTCTATTGGACCTAATAACAAAATATTTGGGTTTGTATTTTGCAGGTTGTTTTTTTTTTCTTCAATTCACTTCCCTAGGGATTCACTTTTATTACATTTTGCATGATCATCCAGCTGTGACAGGCTGTAAATTGATAAGTAAAACCTGTTCCTGCATCACAGGTTATCAAGAAACGAAATAGGCTACAGAGGCTCCTGCACACCTGCAAAGCCAGGGAGGCACAAGGTAATTCCGGGGGAGTTCTGTGAAGTAAGAGAAGACGGGTAACAAGCCCGTACCTGGCACCAGAGGCTGCTCCAGTAGGCGACGGCGGACCTTTGTGATGGGATACTGTGCAGCTCTAGAAAAAGAACGAGGTTTTCTCTAGATTTTAATATGGAGAACTCGCCAGGGATATTAAGTGAAAAAAAGCAAGGTGCACAACAATGCAATAGCATGCGACCTTTTGTGTAAAATAGAGGGTAGAGACAAGAATATATATATTTCTATTTCCTTATCTTAGCATTAACATACACTGAAAATAAAATAAAATACAAAGGTTTCTATCAATAACAAAATTGTGATCTGGCCTTCTCAATATATACCTTTTATATTATTTTCATTTTTGAATAATAAATATGTCTAATATTACCTAGTCTATTAAAATTAATCCTTTTTAAAAACTAGTTTTGGTTCCCTAAGACTACTAAGAGGGAAGGCTGGATAGCTCCCCTGTGGCCTGCCTCACGCTCCCAGCTCTCCTCAGAGGCCATCCACTGTGTCACCAGGCTTCCCTGGCCTCAGGACTCTAACTGCATGACCTCCTCATGTCACTTTCCTCATCTGTGAAATGAGCTCAGGGCTTTCCAGGGATGCGTGGGGATGTGGGAACCAATCAGAATCACTTCCATTAGGGGGTGGCGGCCTGGAGCCTCCAGGTGAGTGATCCCCAGGGGATCCTGCTGGCCTCCCTGTCCGTCCCTCTCTAAGACCCTTTGCTCCCGATCCCTCCTCTCTCTTCCCTTCCCACTGCCACTCCCTCACCCCAGGTCTGGAGAGTCACAGCAGGAGGGGTTCTTCCAGGCCTAAGCTTCCTCACTCATGTGTGAAACGGGCTAACACCCTCCTTGCATTGCTGCAAGGCTCCAAGGGAATATCCCCATGGCCACACAGTGTGTGTGCCCAGGAGTGGTCCCTCTCCCTCACTCTCCCCATCCTGCGCCCATGGGGCAATGGTGCCTAGGCACCTCTTTGATCCCTTCATCTGAGAGTCTAACCGTCTCTCTCAGCAGAGACCCTCTGTGAGGAAGGTTTGATTTGGCTCCAACGCACTCCCTGGAGTGATTTTTCACTCAGCCCCTCACTCATCCTCAATGCTGAGCTGGTCCTTCCGGCTGCCAGGCGCCTGGCACTGCTGTCCTGTCCCTGGGTCTCCTTTCCCCGACACCGGTTCCTGGTCTTAGCGAATGGGGAATCACAGGCCAGGGCAACCTCTGGAGCCAGTCAGCCTGGGTTCAAATCCCAGCCGTCCTCCTTACTTTACTCTGGGAAAAACACTCAACTCCCCTCTTTAGTTTCCCCAAACTGGGCGTGAGAACAGCAACATCAGCTCCCTCCACAGATGTATGACAGGAATGACTGTCTCTAAATGGCCTGGGACAGTGCCTGGCAGTCGGTGAGCACCCTTTAGTGGGAACTCTTCTGATAGGTATTTCCTTTTGCCCTTTGAGCCCTGTGCTAGATGCCTTCCAGCTCTCCCTCCACTCTCTCTCCTCCTTCCTGCTCTGTGCCTGAGCAGCATCCAGGGACCCCTTCCCTCTGTTTGACCAATGGTGGGGGGAGGGCACTGGCGGAACATAGGAGGAGGGAGATATAGAGCGAGAAGGCAGCAGAGTGCGCTCCTGTCAGAGCCCTGGTACCAGCTTCTGTGCCTCCAGGTTTCAGTAATCATCCCCTTCCTGCCTCCCTTCCTCCTCCCTTCACACCCAGGGGTCCCACCGCCTCCTCACCAGCCCCGGAGACCCACGGTGAGCACTCCCATGTGGTTCTGAATCCCTTCCCACAGCTCAGTAAATCGTTCTTTTATTAAACTGTCTCCCCGCGTCCCAATTTGTGCCATCTGTTTCCTTGGGGTTACAACACCTAATTGGTGATATTCAACGCAAATGCAAATATCATCTCTTTAGACCTTAGCTGAGCTTTTCCTCTCAGCTGCTCAGAACATCTAAGGTATTAGGACAACTGCCCTCCCCTCATTATTCCCAACCCTCGCCCTTCCCCTGCTTCCTTCCCAGGCCTCCTGTCTCCCACCCCAGGTCTGACTACCACCCGCATTGACCCCAGGCCTGCCCCTCAGTATGGCCAGATCTCGAGCTCTGGGCCTGAATTAGGAGCACATTCTTAGCCCCTTTCCTCCCCTTAGGTCCTTAAAGTACCTAACTTCTATAACTATGTCTTCCAAGGCCCTCCTGAACCAATAATTGCTAGATTAAGATCCCTTCCTCCACCGGGGCTCCAGCACAGTGAGTCTGCTGTTTGAGGAGAAGGGAAGGCAGACAGCGTATGAATGGGGGTGGGGGAGGTCTGAGGGCAGGACCTGGATTCCAGGTCTCCTGCACTCAGGTAAGGGGGAGAGAGGGAGGAGGAGAGAGCCAGGGCAGCAGATGGATCTACACAACACTCAGACCGGGGAGAGTCGCCCAGAGGCAAACAGAACGGGTACTGGTCAGGGAGGGGACAGGATGAGCATTCCAGTCCTTAGGAGTGCAAAGGGGAGCGGGGTAGGGGGTGGGGGGTGGGGCCGTGACTTAGGATCCACAGGGGCTCACACACACACACACACACACACACACACACACACACACACGCCTCTTTTGCCACCATCTTCCAGGACCTCCTCTGCCCTTGGCAAGGAAGACAGTAGACCTAAGAAGGGTGCAAAGGAGGGACAGAAGGACCCGGGCAAAGAGGCATGGGCTGGAGTGTGGGTGCTAATGGTTGGGACAGAGCTCAATGAGCCAGGACTTGCAGCTTTGCAAACGCCAGCAGAACAGGGGGTGTCACACTGGAAAACAGAGTGGTTAATCCTCCAATCACGGAGGGTGTTATAGGGACTGACTTTTGTTATTGTTAATCCTCATCAGAGGATATTTTTTTTCCATTGCTTTTTAGAGAGAGTGGGAGGGAGGGAGAGAAAAGGAGTGGGAGGGAGAGAGAGAGAAACATCAGAAACATTGACGTGAGAGAGACATCGGTTGGTTGCCTCCAGGTCCTGGGCCAGGGATAGAAACTGCAGCCCAGGTGTGAGGCCTGGACCAGGAATCAAGCCTGCATGGGACCCTTCAGTGTGTGGACCAACACTCTAACCACTGAGCGACACCAACAAAGGCCAGGGTCTGACTTTTTGAGCAGACTTTTAGATACTTGGTGTAGGGGTGGAGTGACTTCCCAAATCCCAAGAATTCCCCAGCTTTGGAAACTATCCCCCCTCCATCCACGAGTCAAAAGCCCCTGGCACCCATAAATATACCTATCCCTGCCCCTCATCATAGCTGCTGCATCAAGGATAGCCATGTGGTTAAAACAGATGCCCTCCTATGGCAATTTCGATCCCTTCCCCTCCCTCCCTGCCCCCACTCACCCCCCCCAGGATCAAGTCAGTCTTTCCAGAGGAACTAGGAACATGTCATGTGGACAGGTGGGGTGGCCATCTCCCCCGGGTAACGTGGACTGAGGAGAAGAGCAGAGATGACTTAAGGCAGTGACAGAGAGCAGGAACGTATAAGGGATGTTGGCAGCCTTCCACTCCCAGTCCTAGCCCTTTTCTGAGGTCAGACTATGTCCTACTGCCACGAGCCACCCCGTCCTGGATCCTTGTAGTGAAGTTTCCCCTGGTTTTGCTGAAATCTGTCGGAGTGGGTGGTGTCAAACCAGGAGCTGCCTACGCAGCACTGCCTCCTCATGTCCACTCCTGCCCTCTCCTCCCTGCAGGAGCCTGGGTGTGAGGCAGGGCAGTGTCCCCTGCTCCACGCCATTCCCAGCCTTTCAGACAAGGGTGGCCGGTGAGGGACGGAGGAAGTCATGGTGGGGAAACGCTCTGAGAGGGCTCACCTTCTTCCTGCCTGGCCTGCAGGGTGGGTGGACGGTGCTACATTAGCCTCCGCTGCTTTAAGTGACCGTTAGCTGGGTGGTAAGGATGTGGTGCAGAAAGACAGGTGGGCCCTAACTGGTTTGGCTCAGTGGACAGAGCGTCGGCCTGCGGACTGAAAGGTCCCGGGTTCGATTCTGGTCAAGGACATGTACCTTGGTTGTGGGCACATCCCCAGTAGGGCTTGTGCAGGAGGCAGCTGATCGATGTTTCTCTCTCATCTGTTTCTAAGTCTCTATCCCTCTCCCTTTCTCTCTGTAAAAAATCAATAAAATATCTTTTTTTTAAAAAAGAAAGAAAGGCAGGTGGGACCTGGGGTAACACCTACCGCACAGAGTTGTGAAGATGCAATGAGCTAGTTTGTCTGTCTGGCTTAGAACAGCACCTGTCGCGTAGTCGTAGTCGGCCTCGTATAAGGGTCGGCTATTATTACTATGGTCATTACTAGAGGCTCATTCACTCCTGCTCTGCTCACACCCTTAGTTCTCAGGTCTCAGTTATCACTAGCCAAGTACCATTCCTATCCCTACAGTTTGGGTTCTCATACTTACAACCAATTCTCCTAAGACAGACAAGAATTCCTGTTTTTAACAGGTTTTGTCTGGTCTGATGTGAAAAGAATCCCAGAATGTCTCTTCTGGCAGGGCGTCGCAGAAGCCCGCCAACCTTCCCGAGGAGTGTGGAGTGCCATGGAAGGTCTGAGCTCGGGGGGCTACCAGACCAATGCTTGAACCTGTTTCATCACTTGTATGAAGAGGTCAGTAGTCCACCGGTCTTAGGAAGAGTGCTCATAATGCACCCAGAAGGGAGTGAGGCACAGAGTAGATCCTTTATGAAACACGTTTGTATAAATGTCTTCATATACATAAAACATTCCACTAGTTACCAGGTGTCTGTCACAGGCTCATTTTTCATTCGTTTACACATAACTTCACTGGACGTTCACTGAACACCTGGTATGTGCTGGGCCCTGTATAGAGAGCGAAAGGGAGGGAGGGGAGATGCCCATATGGCAGAAGTATGGTCCCTGCCTTCAAGGAGCTTATAGTCTAATAGAGGAGAGGAGACATTTCCCCAAGGAACACTGTGTCACAAGCAGAGAGAATGGCCGACAGGGGCCTGGGTCTGGGCGGCTAAGGGGACACAGGAAACCTGTGCTTGGCCCTGTCTCAGGGCCCGGTCCCCGGTTCTGCTGTAGGATGCTCGCTCCAGGAGTTGGAGGGAGGGAGGCACAGCACCAGCTGACTCCTGCTATTTTGGGAAACCCCCAGTGATAAGGAAAGCATTTTCCCCAAATCATTGGCCAGAGCTTCTATTGCCTTCTCTCCCGCTGCTGCCCCAATTCCCTGTAGTCCTCGATATGGGGTCACGCTAATGGTGCCTGGAGGCATGTGAATGCGCGTGCATGTATGAGCCTTCTCTGAGACTTCTCCAGGGCTCACTCTCCCAGCACAGGGAGTGGGAGAAGGATTAGCTCAAACTGTGGGAGGGGATGACATTGCTGTGTGAGAGAGAAGGGCAGAGGGCCAGGCCAGAGCTGTGGGAAGGAACTTCTGCTCTTCTCTCTGGGGCAAAGGATGAGGAGCATGGGGTTGTGTGTGTGTATGTGTGTGTGTGTGTGTGTGTGAGCTGAATTTCCCATGAACTCAAACTGGCCTCCCAACAGGCTCCCCCTGCACAACTGTGCCCTCCCCTGCTCGCCAGAAAGCCAGCCTTCCTACTGGGAGAAGCTGAATTGCCACACTGAGGACCCTCAGATCCTTCAGAATGAGGATGAAGAAGGGGGTCCCAGGCCTCCTGAGGGTTCCAGAGCTGCAAAGGAGATGGCAGCATGGCTGGATGAGCAGGCAGCAGACCGGGAGGGGTCTGAAGAGAGATGCAAGCTGCCCTGGGCAAGGGAAGGGAGACGATGCAATAGGATGGAGGCACAAGGTGCCTCGCCTCGAAGGCAGAACTCAAATACAATCTTGAATAAAAGACGGGGGAACTTCCCTAGGCATCAGGACAAGAGCATTCCAGACTGAGGGAACAGCGACAGCACAGGCAAAGACCTGGTTGGCCCTGGACCATCCTCACATAATCCATGGAGGCTGAAGAAAGGGGCAGACAGAGATTAGAGGGAGAAGAGTCTGGAACAGAGACCGAGGCCGACTCATGGGAGAGTCTAGCGCAGACCTAAGGCTTCAAGAGGTTTTCTTCTGCTGAAAAGGAGGACTCGTGGATGGTTTAAGGCCGTGGAAGGATGAGAGTGGTTCTGCACTTGGGTAGCAGACAGTGGGAGGGATGGGTTGCAGGGCAACTCTCAGAACCAAAATTGATTGGGTGCCTCTTCCTCCAAGAGAACCCAGCCCCACACCAGGAGCACAGCTGGAGCTCAGCCCCCACTGCACCTTGTGGAGGACATACCAGCCCAACTGCAAGAGATGGAGGACCAGGGAGGGGAGCTGAGCCCACGAATTACTGCTGCGAGGGGGCCCCTCCAGAGCCATCAGGGACTCCTTTCCTCTGGCTGATAGAAAGGGTGTAACCAGACAGGAAAGAGCCATCTCTGACCCTAAAGATGGGGCTTGAAAAAGCACAGCTGCTGTGTCTTGAGAATGTGCCAGGCTCTTTCCCTGCAAGACCAGTGGCCATTGTGATGGCCATCCTCAGCTGACAGGAAGACACAGAGGTGGGTGGGGCTGAGGTCCCAGTGCCCGTTAGTAACAGAGAGATCTGCCCCCCCAGACTGTGCAGAAGCCCGTGCTCTGGGCCCCGACGTGCACTGTCCTCTCTGGAGAGAATGGGCCTGGCTCTCCTGGCACCTTCCGGAGCCCTGGCTCCAGGAACTCTCCAAGCAGCCTTAGAAGCTTAATTTGGTTTCCTGAGTTGGCTTCCTGACCAGGGTGAGCGCTTTCGAATTATAAATTATTAAACTGACTTCCTGCAGCAAATGAGCCTCCTGTGAGTTTGGGGTGTGGGAGCAGTTTTTCCAGGTCCTGAGCGGCTCTGGAGAGAGAAATTCCATCGTCTGTGGATGGACAGAGGAGAGTCCAGAGGCCGAGGCCACAGCACGACTGCCTGGGACACTCCCCAGCCCAGGGGCCAGCTGGGGCCAGTGTGGGGGCAGGGACCCAGATGCTTCCTTTTGTCCCCACCTCAAGCTTGGCCCTTGAGCCCTTGAGGACTTTGGGGAAGGGGGCTCAGCGATCCTCCTTCCTGGGTCCCCCTCCTCCCTGCCTCCATTCAAAGTCTCCTCTTGGCTGCCTGCCTGGGAAAGGGGGAGAAAAATAGAAGGAAAAGAAAAGAAGAGGAAATAGGAAGAAACCAAGAGCAGGAGAGAATGTATTCTGTCTGCAATTTACTGGGGAGGGGAAGGTGTGGGGGCCCCTCCCTCCCCCACACTCACCCCCACCAGGGCCAGAATGCCATCTTCCCACCCACCCATCACTGACTATTTGGGGGGCAACTGTTTGGCCAAGCTCAGGACAAAGATAAAATTGAGATGCAGATTCCTTCCCATTGCTCTGAATAGAGCAGATTGGATACGGATTTTCCCCTTTTCTTCCCATTGAGACCATCTGGGAGACTGGGGCCCAGAGGGAAGGTTGGGACCAGGTGGGGGAGGGAAGAGAGGCTCTGAAAGACTGCCCAGCACATTCCAGATCTGGAACCTGGGGATGAGGGTGCGGGTGGCTCCTCCAGGGGCAAGTTCATTTCCCTGCCTCTGAGCTCTGCTCTCAGGTCTGGGCTGGGCTGGGTCCTCTCCTCTGTCTATTTCCTAGCAAAGTAAAAGTCATGTGCGTTTGTCACATCAGTGTTTGGCTGTCCTTCCTGCAGTTCTCCCCTCCCTCACTGCAATTAAAAGTAAAAATGTGATCCCCAAAAGCTTAGTAAGACGAGCTCTGAAAGATCATTTGTTTCAACCCTGTGTTTTACAGGTGAGGAAACTGAGGCCTGGGAGCAGGAAGCTGGTGGGAGAACGGAGACTAATTAACAAAAACAAAACAAAGACCATGTTCTAATGCAGCAGGCAGTGTTCTATGCTCTTTACATTATGCTGCTTATCTTCAAACTAAGGGCCCAGTACACAACTTCATGCACCTTGAAAGGAACTGTGGGCTGTGAGGCTGCGGTGGGCACAGGCCAGTTCTTAACCCATCCTCTGCGTACCCACCCAGCCCCTCCCATCGTGACACTGTCCACTCCCACTGCCACTGCTGCCGCTCCCGTGCACTGACAGTACCAAGCCCTGCTCCCACCCACTGATGGCATGGAACCATTGGGGCCAGTGCCAGCAGTGGGTGTGAGTGGTGGCTGCTGTCCAGATTGCCCCTCAGGAGCAGGGGGAGGTGGAGAAGCCCTCAGGGGTGATCAGGGCTAGCAGCCGCCACTCGCACCTGCTGATGGTGCCAAGTGATTGGACCAGCATTGGGCACCAGCAGCACGTGTGAGCAGTGGCTCTGGCGCCAGCAGCAGGTGCAAGTGCCAGGTGGTGTGCAGGAGCAAAGAATTTTCAGTAACCACCAGAGGCTCGCCCTGATGACAGTTGATCTGGTGTCCCCGCTCACCCGCTCCACCATCCCACCGCTGTCAATGCCCACCATGTTCTGCACATGCCCCTGGTGGTCAGTGCACGTCACAGCAACCGGTTGTTCGGTTGTTCGGTTGTTCTGCTGTTTGGTCTATTTGCACATCAGGGATATATATATATATATATATATATATATATATATATATATATATGACCTTATGAGGCAGGTACTGTCATCATCCTCATTCTATGGATGGGAAAACTGAGGTACAGACCAGTACAGTAACCTGCATAAAGCCAAACACATAGAATCCAGATCCAAACTGGGGCAGTGGGGCTCCGGACCTGCCCCTTGCACAGTCTCAGCGGACCACACAGGAACATGGCTTTCCTTGACATCACCTGTGAGGGGAGCACAGGCCCAGTGGGCATCTTGCAGGGGCTAGCAGGCTGCTCCAGCAAGCATTTGCATATGGGGAAACCTCTAAAGCATGGCCACACCCCTTCTGTATTTCTAATCATGGAGTCCAGACTTGCTACTATGAACACAAGGTCAGAACTGAAAAGAATAGAATAGAAAGGGAATGTTTATATCACTTGGGAAAATGAGCAAATGGGAACCTCGTGAGGATAACTTCGTAGGCGACGACACGTGTGTGGAGGAAGGTGCCCAAAAGCCTGGGGAAGAGAACGCTGCAGGGAGAAACCATGGGCTGGAAGCAGGACCCTGCCGGGCAGCTGCAAGCAGCTGTGAAGAAATGCAGTAACTAACACGTTATGTTACTGCTTGCATAGGGAAGTGTTATGAATGGTGCTGGTGGTGGTCGCACTCAGGGGCTATCAGGATGAGTAGGAATTTTTTTCTGTTTTCCAAACATCCTATATTTTATTGTTTTTGCAATGAAAACAAAAACAAAGGAGGCTTGCCTGCTTTAATTGCTGGAATTAAATGCTAAGGATGTTGCCAAACATAAATCAAGCTTATCTAGTCATTAGAGCAGCCTCCTTTTTCTCCTCCCCATGGGCCAGCACTCCGTGGAAGCATTCTGCTATCAGATAGTCCATTGCTATAGAAAATGAAACTGCTTTTGAAACCTGCCTACCGCTCAGAAGCAGACGGCAAATCCAGCTGACGGCCTGGGCTTTCTTGGGGTTTCCGTGACAGACCCACTTGCTCAATGTAAACCCGTGTGGGAGGGCCTAGCCCCTCACTCTCCGGAGCAAGGCTCCTCAGCACCGGAGGCTGGTTTTGCTATCCTTCGAAGGGCTTCTAAAGAGATGGGTGGTGCTGACGGCTGCAGGACAGTGTGAATGTCCTTAACGCCACTGACCTGCACCCTTACTGTTACAATGGCCCTGGCCAGGGGACTCAGTTGGTTGAGTGCCGTCCCATGCACCAAAAGGTCACCAGTTCGATTTCCAGTCAGGGCACATGCGTGGGTTACAGGTTCGATCCCTAGTTGGGTGCCTACAGGAAACAATCAAATGATGTTTCTCTCTCTCACATCCATGTTTCTCTTTCTAAAATGAATAAAAATGTATTTTAAAATGTTGTTAAAATGGGTTGGTAGGAAGGTAAAATGGTGCAATAAAACAGTATGTAAAACAGTATGATGGTTCCTCAAAAAATTAAACATGGAGTTACCATATGAACCAGCAATTACTTCTGGGTATGTACCGCAAGGACTGAAAGCAGGGACGTGAAAGGATATTTGTACGCACGGGTCCACACCAGCATTATTCACAGCAGCCAAAAGAGGGAAGCAACCCAAATGCCCATCCATGGATGAATAGGTGAGCAAAGTGTGGCCTATCCACGTGACGGAATATTCTTGAACCTTAAAAAAGAATGAAAGTGCGACTCACGCTACCACGTGGATGAACCTTGAAGACATTATGCTGAGTAAATAAAGCCAGACACAAAAGAACGGGTATTGTGTAATTCTGCTTAGCGAGGTACCTGAGACAGTCAGACTCTTAGAGACAGCAGGTGGAATGGTGGTTGCCGGGGGCGAGGGAGGGGAGAATGGAGAGTCATTATTTCCTGGGTGCAGAGTCTCAGTCTGAGAAGGTGCAAAGTGTGCTGGAGACGGATGGTGGTGATGGTTGCACAACAATGTGGATCTACTCAATACTACCGAGGTGTACACTTAAAAACGGGTAAGATGGTGAATCTTATGTCATTACAATTTTTTTTAAAAAGAGCACCTCAAACCCAGGGGACTGAGGAGAGCCAGAAGGCATGCTGCTGACACCCCAGATCATGGGTCCTCTCCCACCGCAGAGTGGTGCCCAGTGCCATCTTCTCCCTGTCTCCTAGGGCAGGCCTGCCCCTGCCTAGTGAGTGAAGCGAGCCTGATGCTGTATTAATTTCCTGTTGCTGCTGTAACCGATGTCCATAGGTCTAGTGGCTTCCAACAGCACACTTATGCTCCTACAGTTCTATAGGTTAGAAATCCAGCATGGGCCTCAGTGGGCTACAATCAGTGTCAGCAGGACTGCGTTCCTCTCTGGAGGCTCTGGGAGAATGGATTTCCTTGCCCTTCCAGCCTGGGGAGGCCACCCACATCCCATCTCCAGGCCCCCAGCACTGCCTCTATCACAGCAGGGAAAGGGTCTCTGCTCGTAAGGACCCATGTGGTTACACTGGACCCACCCAAATAGCCTGGGGTGATTACTGTCAACGTCCTTAACAGAATCACATCAGCAACGTCTCTTGACATATTTACAGGTTCCAGAGACATGGAGGCCTTTGGTGGGCTGTTCTGTCTACCACACCCACCACCCGCACTCCCACCCAGTCATTCACATGTGGCACCAAGACCCACCTGGGCCTGAATTTCTGAAGAAGGAAGCCCAGTAGCTGGCAAGTCATGGCCACAGTCTCGGGGAGGAAAGAAAGAAGCTAGAGCTGAGGAAGCTGTCAGTGAGCATGAGGTGTGAGCCGGAGGTGGTGGGGAGAGGGGAAAGGACCCTCACAGGGAAGGAGAGCGATGCATCCTAGGGGAACGAAGACCCACGGAACGCAAAGGGGAGATGGAGGGAAAGGCTCACAGGTGAACTGCACTTCAAAGAAATTCCTGACACTGGCACAAAAGTTTTACCAAGGGCGAGGATGATTCACTTCTCCAAAGGGTCTTCCAGAGCAATGAGTTCCACCGTGTTCTTAAAATAGGATTTACACCCAGTTTTTACAAGCACATAAAGGGATGCCTGTAAAGCTACCGAAAGGAAGTGAGAGCGGTAACATCTGCCGCCTTCTGTGCGGTGGTGTCACAGGGAGCGGGAAGGAAGCACTGGGGGGAGAACTCAGGCTCAGACTCCAGCCTGGGCCCCGGAGCGCCACCCATTTCATCCTCCAGGCACCTCTCCTCGCTCCGCAGGCACAAACCAAGCTCCACGGGCACAAACCAAGCCTGCAGAGGCGAGGGAAAGGAAAACAGCAGGTCGGGGCTGGCCCAGGGCTCCCTCACCCCCAGCCTCTGCTCCTTCCGCCTTTCCTTAGAGAGGAGGAATTTTTGGGGGGCGGTGAGGGTTGTGCGTCTGTGTTGGTAACAGAAGCTGTACCCCTCCAACATTACCTGCTAGCTCACACTGAAACGTTCACTTGGGGACAAAGCCTGTCGTCCTAAAGTTATTAGAGAAAAGAAGCCAAGTGACCGGAAGCAGGTAAAATCTGACGTGAGTAGTTGATTCCTTGTCGCTTTGGGGTGAGCACAGGGCACTGGGACTTGGGCCCATTTCCTTCCCTCTCGTGGCTACAGAGCACAGGGCCCCGGAAATCCCCCTTTGGCCTCCAAGCAGATGATATTAAGGAAAAGATGCCACAAAAATCTTGGCCACTGTACTTATTTCTGTGCCATTGCACTGTCTAGGTTCCCGCTAACCGCTCAGCTGGCCCTAACCTTCATGTGTGGTTGCTTCTCCCAAGTGTGTGGTTCCCAAGGTTCAGCTCCCAATTCCCTACTCTCCCCTCTCACTCCATGGCTCCCAGGGGGTCTCAGCAGCCCGCCAGGGTTTCTTCTATTTTATTTTTTTTAAAACGCGCACCGAAGGACATACTTTTTATTAATTCTAGAGAGAACGGAACATCAATCAGGACTGAACCGGCAATCTGGGTTTGTGCCCTGACCGGGAATCAAACCTGCGACCTTTTGGTGTATGGGAGGACACTCCAAGCAACTGAGACACACCAGGCGGGGCTCAGCGGCCGCCAGGGCTCAGCGGCCACCAGGGCTTGTTTCCACCCGGCTCCCCAGATCTCCAGTTTCTCTCTTCTGGACTCTAGACTGCATGGCCGTCTCCATTCCACCATCACCCAGACTCCTCCACCACTGGCTGCCCAGAATGAATGTGTCCCCTTTCTCCCTTAACCTGTTCCTCCTGCGCCCCCATTTCTGTTGTCGGAACTACAACCCCACCTGACTCACATCTCAGCTTTCCCAGATTCCCCTCCACCTCATCTCCCACATCCAACCCACTGCTGCGTCCTGGCACTTGTCCCTCTTCAGTGGATCCCAAGGCAGATGTGCTCAGGCCTGGCCGGCGACCTCTGATCTAAGTGCACAGGGAGGAGCGGGGAGGCTGGAGGACATGTGCCCATGTGGAAACGACAGCAGCGACTCAGCTCTCCTCTGACCAGCCGACTGTTGCCTTCTCGGGACATGGGCCCAGATTTGTCCATTTTTAAAGAAAGGTTATGCATCTGATTTATGACAACCCCTTGTTTCTAAATGCTGCAATTAGTTGCATTTTTTAAAACCCCTATTTACACCAAACAAAACATGTCTGTTTGTGACCTCAGGGCTCGACCGCTCCTCAGGGCTACCTTCTCCATCTTCCCCCTGAACCAACGCTGAGCTCTCCAGCTTTAGATACCAGCCCCCCAGAGGCGGAGAGACGGAAGAGAGAAGGCTGATGCCACTCAGGGTGACAGAGCCATTAATTAACAGAGTTAAACATCTGGTGCTTAATTAACACCCTCCCTCCTCTCTCATTCTCCCTCCTATTTCCCTTTCCCAGAAGGACTCCTTGGTGAAGGAAACAGGAGCTGGAAGCTGGAGGGCAGACGGGAAAATGGGATGGGAGGTCCCGGCTGGAGGCAGAGCAGGGGAAGAGAGGGTGTGAGACCCCATGTGCTGAGAGGGAGAGGACAGGTCAGGAAGAAGCAGGTTTATGTCTCGGTAGGAGACTCAGATGCCCAGATGTCTCTTGAGCAGAAGCTGGGGAAGAAGCTCAGTGCTCAGGACTGAACGTGGGAATCCATAGCCCTCCTTGTGGCAACACTGCTGGTTGCCTCCCTGATACTCACTCCCCTACCGGTCTTGATAACAACCCCTGGGCTGCACAGAGTAACAATGAGCCAGCCCCAGGTGACACGCTTTCCCAACCACTCACTCAGTTAGGGGTGGTCATGTGCTTAGTTCTGACAATGAGAAGTAAGCACAAGTCTGCTACAGACCCTAGGAAAGTGCCGCTTTCCTTATGAGAGAACAGACTCAGTGGGCACCACCCCTCCCTCCCGTCTCCTTCCTGCCTTCCAGAGGAATGTGATGTCTGGGCTACAGCAGCCACTTTGACACTACATGACTGAGGCACGAGGGAACAAGAGGACGACAGAGCACCTGATGCAGCTGAGCCAGCGTGCAAAGACCAGCAGCTGCTGCCACCTCCAGCCCTCTTGCTAAGGGATCAAACGAATCCCTATGTTTCAGGTTCTTGTAAGTGGTGTTTTCTGTTATTTGCAGCCAAAAGAATTCCTTAGTGATACACTCTCGCCTCTAAACCCTCTTCTCTCCAGGGAGATAAACTGACCACTTGTTTAATTAGAGTTGAATGAAGTCAAGAGCAGAGGCTGCTGCTCAGAGCATTTCCCAGCCTGGACTGCCCAGGACCTGGAACTAGGGACTGGAACGTGGGCTCCAAGGGGAGCCCTTCATTATGGCCTCCCCAGCGAAAAGCCAGAGTCTGCCATGCAGTGGGAGCTCAGCTGACCCACGTGTGAATGAACACATGAATGGAGGGATGTGCCATGGCTTGGCACACGTGTCCGTCCCAGTGACACCCAGCGGGCAGGAAGGGACTCCCAGCAGCTAGATTGAATCTAGCTGATTCAAGAGCCACCCTTCTGCAAGGTCCAGCCTGCAACACCCCTGCCCTTCAAAAGTCCCCCACCCACCATCCTGCGATGCCCACCCACCCTCTTACCTAGAATTCCATCAAATCTCCCTGCTTGCTACACATCCAGCTCCCTGTGCTGACTGAAGGCCCTGAGTCAGATGCCACCATGCTTTTGAAGCCTCCGGAAACCACCAGTGTCTAAAACGCTGATGGTAGCTTTCATTTCAGGTTGATGCTTTGGAGCGATGCTAGGAGGTCGATGATATAAAGAGCTGCTCAGAAAAGAGACACCCGAATAAGAATAGTCCCCAGATGCTTGTAGTCCTGCCTGAAATGTACCATTAGACATGGACTGCTTTGACTAGTAGGTCACCTTAGGTAAAACACTTAACCACTCTGAGCAGTAGCTTGTATGATGGGAAGAATAATAATAAAATCCCTTTCATACTGCTCTTGTGAGAACCAAATCAGCACCAAAGTACATTGTGAGAACATTTATTAAAATAAGCCTTTCAATGTGCTTAGTCTCAGAAGAATTATCCCAACAGTTATTCCTTTTGAATGTAATCTTGCAGGATAGAGATGAACCTTAGACCTCCACCTTCCCACCTGCTTCACAAATAACCCCTGTGCGATCTGCAGACGTCTGTGAGGAACTTCTTGAGTTGAATTGATGTGACAATTCATAGGCGAGAAAGAGGAGAGGACTGTGTGGGGAGGGACAGCTCTGTAGCAGGTGTTGTGGGTGCCCCGCGCAGATCCCCATTCCCTGGCTCAGCACCCCCTTCCCATCCCCAGCAAATTCTCAAGAGGCTGGCCCTGAGCCAAGGGCAGTCTCCTCCGCAGAGATGCCTGGGAGACGGCAGCTCACACCCTCACACAGGGCCCTGGGCAACCACTGCCAATGCCAGATGCAGGGGTATTAAAGCTTCTGTGTAACTCCGGGCACACTTCCTGCTTCCCTCTCCCCCTCTCAGGTGTTTCCTGCGGGCACTTCCAGCCAACCACCTGTACACCAACCAGTCTTGCCTCAGGCTCTACTTCTAGGGAACCTGTCCTAAGACTAAGCCTGCAGGAGCCCTTTGCAGAGGAGGGCTGATAAGAAGTGGGTGTCAGGACCCAATGCACAGCTCTTGGTGGGCCCAGGGCTCTGCCCTTCACCCGGCCCAGCCCTCAACCCTCCAGGACCAGAGCCTTGACTGGAGCTCGTATCTACACCTCCATCCTCCACGCTCTCCTGCTCTCAGCACCCTCTCCTCTCTCCATGGAAATGTGCAAATCCTCTCCAAGGCCCCACATGTTCCTGCAAAGCTGTAAATCCGAAAATCAATTGGCCTCTATGTCAGGAGATTATCGGGATGGGCCCAGGAACGTTTTGGCCCACAGACTCCTGGAGAATGGGCTGTGGGAGACAGTGTGACCTCCTGCACAGTATAATTTGGATTATACTTCTGCACCCATGCTCTTCCCTCTCACTATAATTGTTATAATTATGGTCTGCTCTCTTCCCCTCTAAGCCATTAATACAGCTGGACAGAGTGGGAAATGCATGGTTGCTAATCCCCTAGCCCAGGCCCTCTTTTCAGATCTGGTCTCCCTAGAAGCAAGGAACATGGTCCTGGGGTGAAGGAGCAGAGGTTGGGGTGGGAGTCGAAGGGGCCTGAGAGGTCTAGCCCCCAGATACTGTGCCTCTTAGATGGGAAAGGGAGAAAGCCGTTTACACGATTGTGTACCCCATCCCACCCCCTATACAAACACAATCAGAAATATTTCTTTATTTTTAAAAATTGAGAAATCAGGTAAATTTGGGTCTCCCTGAGGTTAGATATCTGAGGTCATCCTATCCCTTCCTCCAGGCTCCAGGCAAGACCACTGCTCCTCACTCCAGGGCAGCGGATTTGGGGAGGGGCCGCTTCAGGTCAACACCACCTAGTGGCCTCATCAGTGTCTGGTGCCCGTCACTGTAAGGACATTCTTTACTCTTTTCTACTCCATGAACCAACACTCGTCAAGGGCCCTAATAAATGTAATGGGGCCCAAGTACTGGGGAGGACACTATCTCTCTTCCGAGGGCCCCTCTTTTGAGAATTCCATGGTTTTCTGCTCATATATGAATACTCACATCTAAGTCCATTTTCCTCACCAATGACCCCAACTTGCCAAATCCCAGATACCAGGTCTTTTGATGAAAATATGTGGTTTCTGATCTCAAATAATTATATCTAAGCTTTATTGAGTTTTTTATGGAATGACAAACAGTGTGTTAATGGTTTCACAAATGTTGTCTCATTTTATCCTCTCACCATATGCCTCTCAAATCGGTTTAATTGCCTTTTGACGATGAGAAAACTGAGAACTTGGGTCACTTGCCCAGAGTCACATAAGAAGAAGGTGACTGAGGTTCTGATTGTGTGTCCCTTCAGTGCCAAAGCCCAGCTCTTGGCCAGCCCCCTTCCCACCTCCACACCTGGCTTCTGTAGGGCCAGTTCCCTCAGGAAGGAAAGTGGGGCTTGGTGCTCTCACCACCTATGGGTGCAGAGCAGGCAGCTTCCCAGGTCTCCTCCTCACCCCTGTACCCAAGGCTGAGTCCAGCTCAGTCCCCTCCCCCCGGCCCGTTCCCTCCTCCCCCCAGAGCTTTCATTCCACATCCCATTCCACACCAGGCTCTAGACCCACTTCCTTCCCCTCTCCGGGCTGGAATGCTGCAGTGTCAGGGCCTTCACTCAGCCTCTCTGATCTAGCCTCTGAAAGGAGAGCTCTCAACTCCACTCCATCCTGCTTCATCCCCGGACATCCAGCCCCAGGTCTTCCTGCCCTCCAGAGCCTGTATTTATATTTTTGGGGGAAGTGGGAGCTGCTTGCTGCTGCAGGAGCTGGAGGCCCTGGCCCCTCTGCTCCTCCACGTCAGCCATCCCCTTCCAGTCACTGCTCATTAGCTGGGCCAGAGGCGGGGGTGGCAGAGAGCAGCGAGGCAGATAATCCAAGGTAGCGGGAATGTAAAGATCCTCTCTACTTGGCTGCGCAAGGTATTTTTGGACCCACAGTTGAATGTGGGTGTGTGCGATGTGCTGGGACTTCACAACACTTCAAACCAAACCCTGGAGAGAAACCAGCAGGGCCTGATTGCGGGCTTCAGGGAGGAGAAAGCCATCTGCCCTGTTCCTCTTTCCTGCAGGCCTGGGTAGCTCGGGTTCCCCCACCGGCTGAGCTGCTGCCTCTCTAGAAATCAGACCCATACGGTCCCCTGACCTGGAGCCCTGGCTGCAAACTCAGATGCTGACAGGGGCTGGGCAGCGGTGTAACACAGAGGGAGTGGCAAAGTGCACACTGTCACCCCTTCAGAAGGGCACAGCCACGCCTCAGGAGTAGCTGCTGCTCAACTCCAGCTGATGACAGAAGCCAAATAAAGCACACCAGTGAAAGAATTTCGCCCACTGACAACTGGGTTGCGATCTCTAGCCCACTTGGGCCAGTCACGGAATTGCCCAGGGGGACTTGTTAAAACATGGCTGGGCTCATCCTGAGAGTTCCCGATTCAGCGGTTCCTGAGCTGCAGCCCAAGCACTTGCGTTTCTAAGTTCCCAGGTGAGGCTGAGTCCAGGACCCACTTCGGGAAGCATGGTTCTAGCCTCCTGCCTGTACCACTGGGGAACCAGATACTTCCTTACCTTTTAATGTTGGCTAGTCTTTTCCCAGCAAGTGTCAGCTCAGGAGGCAACCATGTCTTTAAGCAGCAGAAAGTCAGATGTACACTGAAGGAAGGGTGGGCATAGCTCTCTTACATGCCAACGATGTCAGACATTTTCATAAACAATATCTCAATCATTGCAGCATCCCTGCTAGATAGGCCTTACTGCCCCGTTTGACTGCTGGGTTCTAAGGCACAAAGATGTTCCTGACTTGTTTAAGTCACACAGCTAAGAAGTGACAATTCTGGGACTGGCATTCACATCAGCTAACTTCAGTGCCTCCTTTCCTAAGCCATCAAACTCCACAGAGAAACAAGGTTCCTCTTCAACAAATGTCCCCTTTCTGGGGGTGTGTAGAATGGTCTCCTATTTGGGGCCCTCTGAGTCTTCCCATTAGAGCAACTCTCCCAGGAAGGGCTGGGTCAGGAGCCAGGAGACCTGGAGAGTTATAGGTATCCATTGCCTTCTTCCAAATGGAATGACCAACCAAGACTTGTCCTTGGCCCAGGGGCCTATAGTTTCCAGAAGGCAGGATGGGCCAACTCTGGACAGCATAGTGCCCTAGGAATGCCATGCCTAAGGAAGCCACCCCTGAACCAAGCTCCTTAGTCCTTGGGAACACATCAGAGCAGGATAGAGGAATGGGCTGATTAATGTTCATAAACTCCTAAGAGCAAGAATCATGTCTATTTTGCTCAGATTATATCCTTAGCTCCTAACACAACACCTGACACAGAATAGATACTGAATTACTTTTTAAATACACACACACACACACACACACATATTTGATTTTTTACAGAGAGGAAGGGAGAGGGATAGAGAGTTAAAAACATTGTTGAGAGAGAAACCTCGATCAGCTGCCTCCTGTACACTCCCCACTGGGGATGTGCCTGCAACCAAGGTACATGCCCTTGACCGGAATCGAACCTGGGACCCTTGAGTCCACAGGCCGACGCTCTATCCACTGAGCTAAAAACGGTTAGGGCCTGAATTACTTTTTGAATGAGAATGGCTGAATGGTGGAACAAAGGGTGGGGAAATTTTGTTCTTAGCCAAAGGAACTCATAAAGCAGCCGGCCTTGAGAAGGAAGATGTGGGCAGGTGATAATTCTGCTCAATAGAATCAGCAGGGAAGGTTTTCCAAATCCAGGGTGGGCTGAAAACAAAGGTAATAACAGGTCTACTGAGAAATGACAAGAATTTTTTCCCCTCTGGGTCCCCAGCCACTGTGTCTGCTGAGTGAATGGATGTGAGATTCCCATCCTGAAAGACCAGGGGGAAGGTGCTCGCACACTGCCGCGTGGGTGGTGGCTGCCTCTGCAGGGGAAGCCTTCCCCAAGGCTTCAGACGAACGGACCGAGTAGAGAGCCCTGGCTCTCGCCCTGCACCAGTCAATAGACACAATTCCAGTGGGAGCAGTGCCAGGCACTGTGCTCCTCACCACTGGGGCCTGCTGCCTTCTTTCTCTTTAAAAGAAGGATAATGGTAACAACAACGATAGCAATAATGACTACTTCGTAGATTTGTGGTGACGATGAGGTGCTGTGGAAATGCTGACATTGTGAGTAGAATAAGCACTCAGCAGATGCTGTTGACCAGATGAGTTCACTGAGACATCCACATGCCTGGGTCGCTTCTCCAGGCTGGTTAGGGTCCCTCCCCTCTCCAGATAGGAAGTTCTTCCGTCGTCTAACTTGCCTCCCTCCTACTGCAACATGAACCCTTACTCTACCCTCCACGGTGACAGGGAATAGGATGGCAGATGTGGGATCTTTCCACATCATGGTTCTCCAGTATTTCCAGGAAACCAGCAGTAACAGACTCTTTGCCGTCATGCACTGATGCTGTGAAGAGCGTGCATCGACTTAACGTCGGATGAGCCCAATCAATGCAACTCCAAATCACATGGTAACACATAGGGTTCTGCTCCCCAGGGGAGCATGCCAATCTTTCCCCTGCCACCCAGCTCACTCTGGATCTCTTCCTTCATCCAGTGTGTGTGTGTGTGTGTGTGTGTGTGTGTGTGTAGAACTCAGCCTGCATCAGCCACTCCAGACCTAGAGTCAAATAACAGCCATTCTTGGATTACACACTACATTGCATTGCCTGTGCTATGGTTTGACTTTATTCCGCTTTTTGTCTAACCCACTAGCTCTGGCTGATCCCGCTGATGCTCTTGGGCAAACCGGCCAGCTCTGGGAGACAGGGGGCCCGTGAGTCGGTGAGAGTGGCCAGAATGCAGGGCTGGGAGCAGTTGAAATGACTCAGCAGAAAGTTAGTGTCAGGGATGAGACATATCCTCTTCTCTTTGCCGGCTCCATTTCTTTTCACAACCAGGACCTAGTCAGATCCCTGTGGGGTCTGAGGCAGGTTGCCATCCCTTCCACGTAATGGAGGAGACGTCAGAGGCTCTGAGAGCAGCCCAGAAAGGTAAGCAAACCTGAGCCACCCTCTCCCACTGCGGCTTCTGAATGGTCCCTTGCTCCCCAGGCAAGTCTGGATGGCTCATCCTGGATATGGCTCTCAATGACTTGGGGCTGGGAGCCAGAAACTGAGAGAGCCCCCAATGATGGGTGGTAGGTCATTCAGAGAATCTACACGCCTTGTTTGGGGACCTGAGAGCTCAAAATGACGGAATCCTAAGATCCCCAGAAGAGTCACTCTTAATACCTTCTTTGGAAAGTGAGG
Source organism: Murina feae (assembly GCA_004026665.1). Classification (NCBI taxonomy): domain Eukaryota; kingdom Metazoa; phylum Chordata; class Mammalia; order Chiroptera; family Vespertilionidae; genus Murina; species Murina feae. The sequence continues at coordinate 23,931 of PVJC01000607.1, forward strand.
CTATGGCAGGAAAGAACAAACGATGGCTATTCCTGCCAGTCTGGGTCCCTGGCCCCTGACTCCAGCCTATGTCCAGGTTATGTTTCTGTACTTCTTTCCCTTCCTTCCCCCGCTTCCCAATCAGGGGTGCTAGACAGGCTGCATCCCCAGAGCCCTGCAGGGAACCAGGCCATGAGCTCTCAAACCCAGGGAGAAGCAGCCAGCAGAGGATACCTTTTGAAACCCGAGGGCTGCAGGTGAGTCTCCTGCCAAAGTGAGAGGGGCAGAGGCTGGACTGCTGTGGAAGGCGCTGGAGCCCACCCCCTGTCCTCCTGTGGAGAGGAAGATACTAAAAGGAGTGAGAGATGAAGGAGGGAGGAGGGAGGAGGAAGGGGTGCATTATGGACCAGGACTGGAAGGGAACAAAGAAAAGAGAAGTTCATCTGTCAAGGCTGTGAAATAAAGGGAGGTTTTCCTTTGGTTCCTGTTATTGCTGTTAAGAAGGTGTTTGTCCACTAAACAAAACAGGGACGGGATGGGAGGCTGGAGTTGTGTGATGCTACAGATCCCTGGGGAGGGCAGACAGCATGGAGCCCAGGGAAGGGGAGGGGGAGGTGGGAAAAGTTGTGCAGTTCCTCAAATCCTTCAGGGTTTCCTCCTGAAGGCCTCAGAGTTTTCTACAAAAGGCTCAGATCCTGTTGATCTGGGCCCTGCCAGTGCAGATTCCTGAACTTCCAAAATATAACTGTTGTCCCAACTCATCAGGGCAAGGCCATGGATGGCTGGGAGCAGGCTGCCATTCCCCAAGCACACAGGTCAGCACTCAGACCCATCTCGCAGCAAATGGTTGGCTGAGGGAAGCTGGGAGGAGCCCAGGATCCCCATCCTCCATGTGCTCCCCATCCCCCATCTGCTCCCCACACATCCACTCGCTGCAGAACAGGGAGGGAGGAGACCCACAAGTGGTTGGCTAATGGAGAGGGGAGGTTAGGAAGGAGAGCAGGACACACACAGCTAGACTGGCCTTTCTAGGACAACACCACCGCCATTGTCCCACACACACCCCTGCAATATGCAAATGTGCACCTGGGTGCACTCACCTGTGCACGCGCACACACGCTAAGATGCCCATGATCCAGACTCCATACAAGGCTTCTTCCGCAGGTGCAATATGGCAGCCATACTGCTGCCCCAGCTGTAGGCAGCTGCAAGGCAGGTGACTGGCCCTTCTAGTTTGGGGAAGGGGGGCCAGAGAACCTCTCAAGGGGATAGTGTCTAGGAGGTGAGTAGGCCTTGGGGCTTGTGGGGGGCAGCACAGAGAGCTTCAGCCCCGGGCCAGGGGACGGGAGGCGAGAAGGGGGTCTTTAAAAGAAGTACAGCGAGCTCTTTCTGACCCGTATAAAAGCAGCCCTTCTTAGAGACAGAAAGATGGTCAAGCTCTGACAAAGACCTTCCAGTGCTTTATGAATGTGTCTGTTTAAACCTGGTCATTGGTGCCAAAACCCCTTCAGCTCTGCATTCATAGAGCCCAGTTATAAGAAGAATAATTAACAGGCTTACTATTTGCAGGCATTTTCCTATAAGGACTTTATCTGTTAACTCACCATGCAGGTCTTGCCCATCCCCCACCCACTCCCCACCCCCGTCTCCTTTTCCACAATGGAGCTGCCTGGGTATACAGTGGCCATGGTAGGGTCTGTTGGAGGAGGATCTGAAGTGAAAAAAATTCGGGGGGATGGGGGATGCCTGCAGGTGTCTTCTGCTCAGGCCCAAGGACAGCAGGCTGGGAAGCAGTGTCATTTTTCTCCTCGAAGCTTTAGTCAAGTGGCTGCAGGTGTGGTCTGTAGGCAGCTGTGGGGGGCACTGGTGCAGAAGGGGCAAGGAGTGGGGGGAGGGAGGCACAGCTGGTGGGGAAGGGAAGTGGTGGATGCTCCCCAATCCAGCTGTGCCTCTTCTGTCTCAGGTCTGAGCCTGGGCAAGAGAAGGGCAATGAGATTCTAAGACAGGAAACACTGATGACTGCCTGCAGAGGTGACCAAGGCAGCGACCTGCTCACCATCTCTTCCTCCCCACCCCTCCCTGTCTGTGCCACACACACACACACACTCTCTCTCTCACACACACACAATCACACTCTCACACACACAATCACACTCACACACACACACACACACACACACACACACACACGCATGGCCCTCGGTTCAAATCCCAGCCTCCACATCCCTTAGCCTCTCTGAGTTGCTTTCCTCATCTGTAAGACCACGCAGGTCCGTTGTGAAGATTAAAAAGATAATGTCTGCAATCGCACTGGCTGGCACCTAGAAAGCGCTGGATAAATGTCAGCCGTTGTTTTATGGTCATTGTTGGTGTTGTGACTGTGCAGACCCATCACATCACTCACTCCAGACGCTCCCAATAGGCCCCTAAGTGCGCTTCCTGTCTGTCATCTCTGCTCCCACCGTCCTCACTCAGCTGCCAGGATGACAGTCCACAGCAGTGGCAACGATATGGTCGCATTTCTCTGCTGCTAATAAACATACGCCAGCTCCCCGATGCCTACATGATCAAATCCAACTGCTATTTGCATCTGGCACAAACTGCCCTCCTGCCATCCCCTCCGCATCCCCACCGCCTCAGCTCATCCCGAATCGAGTCGTGCAGCTGCCAGTTCAGTGCCTCTGCAGCTCCTGTTCCCCCCACGCAGATGCCTTCTCCTCAGAGAAACCCTCCCATCCTTCCAGCTCGCACAAATGCCCTCTCTTCTGCGAAGCCCATACTGACTCTTGCTCAGCTCATGACTTCCTCCGCTGACAGATGCAGTGTGTGGTTTATCCTGCTCCTGGCACCATTCCACCCTGGGCCTGGCTGTGAAGGTGAGGGCAGTGCTTCTCAAAGTGTGGTCCCTGGACCAACAGCATCTACAACCCCGGGAAACTTGTCGGAAATGCAAACTCCCAGGCCCTACCCTTGACTCTCTGGGTGAGATGGCCTGGGCACAGGGCATAGTCACCTGTTTTAACATGCCCTCTAGACTCTGACACACCTCGGGTGAGGACCACTGACGTAGGATATCCTCCCCCTAAAACGATGCTGAAAAGGTATGCTGCCTGGCCCTCACCTGCAGAGATGGCATTGGTCTGAGGGGCGGGACCTGCGCATCTACTACCTTTTTCCCTCCCAACCTTCTATGAATATTTTCAAACATACACAGCTTTAAAAAAAACTGTAGAGTGAACACCTATATACCCACCACCTAGATACTATCATCCCCATTGTGCTGTGTTTGCTTTAACACATATCTATCATTCATCCGTTTTATATTTTGATGTATTTCAAAGTAAGTTGCAGACGTCATACACATCACCCAAACACGTGTGAGCGATTTAAAAACCCTCCAGGTGGTTCTGCTGTGCAGCCAGGTCTGCTCTGAACTCAGCTGGGGTTCTGAGAGCCTCCTAGCCTCAGTTCCTACTGAGAAATCTGGAGGAGGAGGAGGAGGAGGAGGAGGAGGAGGAGGAGGAGGAGGAGGCCTGCTCTGCCTTCCACCATTGCAAGGATGGAATGAAATCACGGCTGAGGAAACCCTACGTAAAGGGCTTTGCGGTGACCAGGAAACAATCAATGACCGGAGGCTGGAAAGAAGTATCCAGAACTGCCGTGCAGCTGCCAGAACAAATGCAGGGTGCTCAGCACAATTTGAATTTCAGATAAACAGCAAATAATTTTTTAGTGCAAGTAAGTCCAAAGTACCGCCCGAGGCATACTTAAACTGCAATCTGTTTCATTGCTCATCTGAAATCCCAATTTCAAATTTCACTGGGCATCCCGTGTTTTCCTTTGCTAAGTTTGGCCATAGGCGCTAAGCCCTGTTCTGTGGGGGCCTCAGGCTGGAACCCTCTACCCAGAGAAGACCCAGAGCAACAACCAACCACTCTGCCTCTCTGGTGTCTTGGAGCACGTGCCTGCGGAGCCTGGCTGGCAGACGGCGTCAGCCAGGGGTCTTTTCTAAGCTGACACCTGCCTGGGTGTGACCGTGATGGCCAGGGCCTTGCACACCGCGTACCAATGTGTTAATCAGTGTTCCCTACACCACAGAATCAATAGGATATGCGCGTGTGTGCATATGTAGATAGGTAGGTAGAGGGATATTTATTTTAAGGCATTGGCTTATGTGATTATAGAGGCTTAGAAGTCCAAACTCTGGAGGGTGGGCTGGTGGGCTAAAGACCAGGGAAGAGCAGATACTGCAGATCAAGTCGGAAGGCTATAGCTGGCAGGAATCCCTCTTGCTCAAAGGGAGGTCAGACTTTGTTCTATTAAGATCTTCAACTGATCAGATGAGGCCCACCTGCATGCAATTGGCTTCATTCAAAGTCCGTCGATTTACATGTTGATCTCCAGAAACAGCCTCAAAAAAAACATACAGAATAGCATCTGACCAAATACCTGGGCTCTGTGGCTCAGCAAAGTTGACACAAAACTGACCATCACAGCCAGCAAGTCGCAACCACAAGGACACAAAACTATCGCTTGGGGGGGACAATTAAAATGCAGATTCCCAGACTCCACCTAGAAATTCTGATGCGGGTCTGGCATAGTGCCTGGGAGCCAGCCTTTTAACCATCATTCCAGATGGTTCCAATCCTGAAGCTCCAAGGGCCACTTTGGGAAGTGCTGCCTTTGGAGCGCAGTAAATATTTGCCTAGTAAAGGGGCACTGAAGGCAACAGTGTGGGCAGGAAGGCACCCAAGCCAGGGCCATGCCGCCCTCCCAAGACTATGTCCTGGGGGCTCTAGTGTGGGTGCAGCAATGGCAGATGGGAGCCTGCTGGCTACTTCCACCGGACACTAACCCAAAGGGCAAACTCCAGAGCCCATCTGAACCCTAGGGTGCCCCTCTGTCTTCCGTGTGAGGCGGTGGACGTGCTCAAGCTCACGAGAGTCCGATGAGATCATGGCTCAGGAATCTGTGTGCAGTTGGTTGCCCCTGAAAAGAACGGCTCACTCAGCTGGGGAAGCGAGTACAGCAGCTGAATGTTCACAGGCCAGTGGGAAGGCGGGGCCAGGGCTGCTGGGGGGTGGTGGGGGGAGGGAGGATGGGGCCCTACAGCATCCCAACCAGCCGGCCTGCCAGCATTCTTCCTTTCCTGCAGAAAGGAGGAAAATCGCCCTGGACAGTAGAAGCCCATTATGACACAGCTTGTTGTTAATGCACTCCCACCAACCGTGGGTCAAAGTTATGTCCTAGAGAAACTAACAGCAACAGAGGTAACAGCCTGGGAGTGGTTGGTTAGGCCTGAATCCCAGTACCAGCACCACAGGCCAGGGATAGAGAGTGAGGACAGAGACTTTCTGCTGGAAGCGTCCTGCCCTGCCTGCTGCAGAGGGCCTAGGGCTCCATAAACACATGCTCAGCTCAACTGGATAAAGGGGGAGGTCAAGCCCAGGGAAAGATAGGATGCGGATGGCTGTCCTATACTCCCTGGGCACCTGTGATGGGTCCTGCAGCTCTGGGTGCTGTCCCAGCCCCTTGTGTGATCTCAATGCCACCGTGCTCCCTCCACCCCTAGTCATCCTGCCCAGGTCCTGGTGGCCTTCTTGAACCAGCCCTGTGATTGCACGGTCGCTGGGAAGGGGTTCAGAGAGGGAGATGTGGAGTGCAAAGAACACCTTGAAAGGATACGGGATGGGGATGCTACAGCTGGGGAAGGAACACAAATATCAACAGATGAGAGGTAGGTGGGAATCAAAACCACCCAGACTCTGCAGGGCTACTGCCTGGAGGGGATGCCCAGGGATGCCCACTGCCGTGAGGACAAAACAAGGCAGAGAGAAAGTCAGCAGCAAAGCCGTGGGACAGAGGGGCCCCTTCCCAGGAGGAAACACAACTCTGTCTGACAACACGAATGGCAGAAGCCAGCCCGGCACCCCTGCCCGCCCATGACGGCTGCCACCCACAAACACTGCCACACGCCCCCTGAGCCTCCTCCTATATTTAGCTTATGCCACGGCTGGGGGTTACAAATCCCGTATAAGTTTACTACCTGCTGTGTAAATAGCACTTTCATTTGTGCTAAAGCTGCTTTTTACCAGCTTCAAAGGCCACGCCCCCACCCCTCGCCCCCTTCCTGATTTCAGGGGCTTACTGGGAGACCCAGCCCCTGTCTCCTCCACCACAGCCTTAATATGGACAGGAGATCACAATTAGGATGGCCCCACCTCACTTCTTCCGGCCTGCATGGGAGGCCGGAGAGATTTTTAGTTTCACATCAGAAAGACAACCCTTAACTAAGGAAAACAGGCCACACATTCGGTTTTGCTGAGGTCAGAACCAAATGCCACGTTGTTTCTAACCCCCTCACTATAATGTCTGCTCTTTCTGGCAGAACCTGCACCCCAGGCCAAAGGCTTTCGGGCAGTGGTTCTCCACCTTCTGGCCCTTTAAATACAGTTCCTCATGTTGTGACCCAACCATAAAATTATTTTCGTTGCTACTTTATACCTGTAATGTTGCTATTGTTATGAATCATAATGTAAATATCTGATATGCAGGATGGTCTTAGGTGACCCCTGTGAAACGGTCGTTCAACCCCCAAAGGGGTCGCGACCCACAGGTTGAGAACCGCGGCTTTAGGGGGCCATTTCCAGCAGCTCCTTAGATTTGCTGGACTGTGTCAGACCACTGGCAACTCCCAATTTATTTTTCCCCAGATGTGAGGCAATGGGCTGAAGTGAGGCTGACACTGTTGGGGCCATGCCACCAGCTGACCGGATAGCCCATCACTCGGGAGCTTTCGATGTCGGCACACTTGCATTTGGACTCTGCTGCTGGCTTCCCCCGCGCCGACAATGCTCACTTCATCTCTGACTCCGGACACAAAACCCCTCCAGACCCAGGATGGCTGACTGTGGCGTGGCTCTAAGGGACCCAGGAAGGTGGGGGAGGGGTGACTGTGCATGTGTGCGCATGTGTATATGAGTGAATGACATGCTGGGCAGGGCAGGGATGAATGCAATCCTACCTTCCTGGAAAGCTTTAAGGCCAAAAGTGTAGGGCAAACCAATCATTCTGGCTGGCAGGGCTCCTCCTGGAGATGGGCAATGGCCTTAATTATTATAATTTTTATGGTGTTGATTTTATAAACACCAATTTCTAGCAATTCCAAGTGCTATAAATTACTTAACATAAATTTACCATTCTAACTACTTTTAAGCATACAGTGGCATTAAGTCCATTCACATTGCTCCCATCACCGCCATCCATCTCCAGAGCTTCTTTCATCTTCCCAAACGGAAACTCTCTGCCTATTAACACTAACTCCTCCTTCCCCACACCCTCCACCCTGGTAGCCACCATCCCGCTTTCTGTGTCTATGAATTTCACTCTTCATAGAAGGGGGGCATGTCCTCTCGTTACTGCCTCCTTTTGCTCAGTGTGATGTCCTCGGAGTTTATCCATTCTGTAGCATGCGTCACCAAAATTACTGTTAAGGCACCAGATGGCACTTCAGGAGTGTGGTGAAGAGCAGGTGCAGTTACTGGGGTGGCACCCATAAATGTGGACGTGTGCGCACACTTGCTCCATGTGTGCAAATGCACCTGTGCTTGCGTACTCCCCTTCGCATGGCCTCCACGAGGCCCAGAGGGCGGCCCTCCCACAGGTTGGGAGCAGGCCTCAGCCCTCCCTGTGCGTGAGAGACACCTGTAGAGCTGGTCACGATGTGATGTGGGCCCCAGGCCCTGAGGAGGTCCCTTTGGGGCAGGGGGCAGCAGGTGATGCTGCTGAAGGAGGTTGGGCTGCACACTTGGGGAGGCACATAGTCACACGGTTTGCTCCATATGCAACAAGGGAAGGGCTTGACCCCAGCCTTGGCTCACATGCAGCCAGTCTGCATTAGATGGTTTCTCTGGAAAACCCGAAAGGTGAGGGATCTGGCAGGAAATCAAGTCATCACATGCCCAAGGGCATGCCTGCCCTGGAAGAGTCAGCTCTTACTGCTTCCCCATGCAGCTCACCCCTGGCCTGTGCACTGAGGGTGAGGCGGTGTGCTGGGGGCTCTGCAGGGAGGAGAGGTGTTCTGGAGCATCTGAGTGGAATGCTCACCACGGCTATCACATGAGCTATGAGAGAGGCATGTTAGCCGCTGGCCTTCTGAGCAGAAAGAAAGCGAGAGCACTTTGGAGCAGGATGGCTCCTCCGAGGAGATGGCCCTTGAGGTGGACAGAATCCTGACAGTAGACACAGGAGAAGGGGCAGGAAAGTGGAGAGTAGCTTTGGGGGTCAGCCAGGATCAGTGTGACACAGATGGATGGAGACCCTCTGAGTCAGAATTCTGGGGACAATTCCAAGTGCTATGCACTCAGCCACAGGCCCTGCAGGCTGTTGCTCCCCAGGCAGGAGCAGGGCTGGAGTGAGGGTGAGGAGGCTGGGACCCTGCTCTGACGGGCCTTGAATGCAGATAATTCAGGAAGACACTGGGAGCCATTTAGTGTTTTAGACTCAGACCTCCCTTCCTCAGGCACAGGCTTAGGGGCGGAGGGCTCTCTGGACCTGTGTCCTTCCCATGAGGTTGGCCTGCTGGCCTGACACCTCTAACTTCTTCATTTCCCACTTCAGGGATTCCCCCCTGTGAGTGTGGAATTCCTGGAGGAGGCTTTCTTTGGCTCCTGGGAGGACTTGCAGCCCCTCCCGCACCTGCTCACAAAATCGAGAAATGTGAACTCTAAATAATTTAGAAACATGTTAAGTAAGACTGGTTCTGGCCTTGATCCCTGGGGAGCTCGCTGTTAATACTTCCCTCATTTAACATCAGCCCGAGCCAGACATCATTAGGAAGGGAACTCTCTTTCCCTTTCTTTTAAAAATCATGTAGCTTAAATGGTTTGGGATTATTTGCTGCTTTGAATCATTCCTGCCACCGTTCCCTCCCATTACGGGGATAATTAAGAACTGACTATGGTTGGCAAAAAGCATTGAATGGCCAACTTTGTATTTGGTTTTTCAAGTGCCCCAGCCCTCCCTGCCTCCCACTGCCCCCTCCCAGGCTTCCCTTTCTTATCCCCGCAGCCTCGCAGCCCAGGTCCCCCAAGTGCCCCCCAGGTCTGCTGCTTGTAAACACACTTGGGGCTCCATGGAAACCACACACTAAATGGAGGGAAAGCAGGAGACCATTCACTTTCCTCTTATTCCACTGCCCCACTTCCTCCAGGCACCTTGCCTGGTGTCCCTCAGGCCTGGGGCCAGAGTGTGTTTGTTCGGCTGCCCTGGTCACCGGGAATGGAGTGGGCTCAGATCCCAGGCCTGGTCCCCAGCTGGCCATTGTTTCTTTCGAGAGTCACTCTCTCTGTGGGGCTAAGGCAGGATTAGAGGCTTGAGGAGGAAGAGCTGGCCTCTGATCATAGAAGCGGGATCTGAGGCCAGGCTGATCTCAGAGGACACCATTCAGGGCCACCTGTCTCCACCCCTCCCAACTGCAGGGGCTCCTCAGTCTTGCTGATCAGAAAGGCGGGGAGCATCCAGCCAGTCTAAATCTTTGAGGGCAGCCCCAGGAATGGGATGATTGCCTTTATTTCCCAGTCTCAACCAGAACCACATAAAAGTCATCACAAGCATTTTTTTTTTTTTTTTTTTTTTTTGTCTCCTGGTCACTGACTTCTATTCTAAAATCTGAGAAGTTCTTCCTGCAGTCTAACTGAAATCTTTTCTGCTGAGGGTTTAGGAATTGTGGGTTGTTCTGGGTTCAGGAAGCTGAAACCGGGCCCCCTTCCTTTGTATAATAAACCCATCAGAAAACAAAACAAAACAAAACAAAACAAAACAAAACAAAACAAAACAAAACAAAACAAAACAACTTGACTGACACACAAGGAAGTCAAGCTATTTGGGGGGTGGAGATTGAGATTAGACACAGAGGAGCTTCTAGAGCAAGTGGCTGCCCAAGTTCTCCTTCTCCACCTGGGTGGTGGTGTGTGGGGCTAACTTAATATAACCTGTTACTAAAACGTCTATTTTGTGGTTTCTGATACTTGCTTTACAGTATCTCGATTTAAAATTGAAAGAGGAAAATTAAATGGAAATAACAGCAACTGTCGGAGCCAATCAGTTGTGTCATCATCCAGGCCTCGCTGCTCTCAGCTTTCCTTTGGGGTGAGCAACCCCAATCCTTTAGCATCTCCTCCAAGGTTCAGGACCCCGCACCAGGCGGTTAGCCAAACGCTGTGACACGTGTCCAGGGAAGCTTTCAGGCCAGGTGCTGCTGGACCACTTGAAAGGACAGAGAGCTGGGACGTCCTCGAGCTTCCAAAACAGGTTGTGTGACTGCTTTGTGTTGGCTAGCGGGTCAATATCTGAGAGCATGAGGCCTGAGACTGCCTTTCGTGGTAACCTGGTTGTAAGATGGAGAGGATACCCAAGGCCCTTACTTACCCCAAAAGGTTGCTGGAGGCTACTGATGTTTACAGAAAGAACTAAGAACCAGGCAGGACCTGGTGGGCCAAGGGCAGTTCACCTCAGCCTGACACCTAGTAACTGCTCATAAGTGTTGGCTATTGTGATTCTCTCTGTTACCACTGATGTGAAGGGAAGGAAGGGGGTGACAGGGAACACAGTATGTGAAGGGAAACCAGGAAGGAGGAAAGAGAAGCAAGGGCTGTCACCCTCAAGGTTTAGCCTTTAAAAGACACTAATTCATCCTCCTCCTCATTGGTTCTGCTCAGAAGAGGGGCAAATAAATAGCTAGCAAGGCTGATGGAGGCCATCCTCACCGTCCTTACAGCGTTTTGCTACAGAGAATTTACCCATTATCTCTGGCTAACCATCCCCCTCTCTTCTCATTGGCTGCCTCCCCCAAGTGGAGGAGATCTTGTCATTTACAAGAAATATGTATTTGATCATCTGAATATTGGTCTTCATCTACAATTCCTGGCTCACAGCTACCCAAACCTTTGGAACTTCCTACGTGATGAGAGCATAAAGACGTCTTTGGTTATTAAACGAGGTGACTTTTGGAAAGCACCGAAAATTGGGAGCTGGTTATCAGGGGAGTCAGCATTGTGATTAGGGGATTGGAACTTTTAGCTCCCTGAAGTCCCCCCATCCCATCTCCTGACTTCTAGGGTGGGGAGAGGGCTGGAGGTGTAATCAATTACCAGTGCCCAATGGTCCGATCACCCACTAAAGAGGCCTCCATAAAAATCCAAGAGTTTGAGAGCTTCCGGGGTGGTGCACATGTGGAGATTTAGGGAGAGTGTTATGTCTGGAGAGGCCATGGACGCTCTGTGTCCTTTCCCCATACCTTCTTTAAAAAATTGAATTTAATGAGATAACATCTATATATATAAAAGGCTAAGTGACCTATCATTCATCCGTCTGATTGTCCGATGACAGACTGGCCGGTACATATGGCACAAACTGGCGATTTAAAAATAAACATTGACTCACGCATGCGCAATACATATAAAGCTCTCGCTAGCACCAATCACACGCGTGTGTTTTGACACTGGCCTCCCATTTAAATTAATTCAAAGACTGTTTCCCGTGATGCTAGCATTTGTAATGACTACTAATAAATCACAAGGACAAACTCTAGACAGAGTAGGAATATTCCTACCCAAACCCGTTTTCAGACATGGTCAGTTATATGTTGTTTTCTCTAGAGTTTGAAGAGCATGTGATATAAAAGTTAAAGTTGTAAATACTTCATCACAAGGGAAATCAGTCAAGCACTCTGAAAGTATTTTACTCTTAATGTGGTGTACAGGGAGATATTAGAATAAGTTTAATCCATTTATCAGTCATTGTTTTTATCAATGTTGTTTTTATATCATGTTTTTGTTGTTTTTATATCATGCCTTTGTTGTTGTTATATCATGTTGTTATTGTTTATTAATCCATTTATATATTACTTTCATATACATTGTATTAATTTTCTTTCATCTCTGACACTTCTATTATAAAGGGCAAATAGCAATATTAAAATATTTCTTCTAATTAATTTCTTTTCAATGTGCATGAATCTTTGCACTGGGCCACTGGTTGATTAATAAAATTATATCAGTTTCAGGGGTATAGTTCTACAATACATCATATGTACACTGCATTGTGTGTTTACCATCCAAGTCAGGTCGCCTCCCATCACCATTTATCCCCCCTATACCCTCTTCTTGCCCTATGCATCTCTTCCATCCGGCTATTCCTAGTTATATCCTTTTATAATAAAGTGGTGATCTACTAAGTCACATGTTCCTCTGAGTTCTGTGAGTCACTGCAGCAAATTAACCCAACCCACAGAGGGGGTCGTGGGAGCCTCTGATTTATAGCCTGTAGGTGAGAAGTACAGGTTGACAACCTGGATTTGCAATTGGCATTCTGAGTTGGAGGGGGTCCTTAAACCTGCAGTCTGTAGCTATTTGATCAGAAGCACAGGTAACAAACAACTTGGGCTTACACCTGGCATCTGAAGTGGGCGAGTGGGGGTGGGGGGTGAGCAGTCCTATAAAACTGAACCCTCAACCTGTGGAACCTGCTGGCCTCTCTAGGTAGATAGCATGGGAACGGAGTTGAATTCTTGGATACCCTGCTGGCATCCAAGAATTGCTTGTTGGTGTGGGAGGGCCTGGAAACACACACTGGAACCCTTGTACCCACACAGGCTCATTCACAAAAGGCCATTTCCCAGATGGGAAGCATCACCTGTGGGTCAAATGCCCAGAGGGGGCCCTCCTCTCAGGTCTGCCTGCCCGACCTCCCACCCCCACAGCTAATGAAGACGCCCTGACAACTCCCACGATGGCCAGGGGATGGACTCATGGTTAGATGTGTGTCTGGGTGTTCCGCTAAAGTCTTCTTTCTCTGTCCCTTGTCAGCTGGGGGATGCCAGGCTGTCCATGCCTCTTTATGTCCACCTGTGTTCTTCGGCTGGGGCCCATGTCTTTCTCTTTCTCTCTCGGAGCTCTCCTGCTCCAACCAAGAGTCATGGTGGAATTCTGGGCACATCATAAATGTTTTTCTTTAACAATAATGGCAAAGGAAGCCACAGAGGAAGAAAGAAGAGGATGGATTTTAATTCTAAATGTATTCAATACAGGAGATTCCCCAGGGACAAGACTGAAAATGCGAAGGTCCGGAAAATAAAGCTCATTAGGGGGAAAAAAAAAACCTCTCCCCTTCTGTTTGGTACCAAGACTTCCTTGAAATGAAATATTTCAAATATATTTCTGTATTCTGCAATGTTTTAGAATGAATGCAGTCTTTAGAATGGAGTGTTTTTACATTCCCAAACTGTTCTAAAAATTATGCAGTAGGATTTTATGTTGAACAAGCTGCATCAATCCTTCCGTCGGCATATAATGATGCACCTGTTTGACATTCTTTTCTAAATGACCTACAGAAAAATCAATTGTTCCTGGGAATCCAAGTACATTCCACTTACAAGTACAGAGGGAAGTAAAATAAGTTTCTTTAATATCAAGTATGTAGAAAACTTTGTCCTCAGCAACTCACATTGCTGCAGAAGCACTGGATCTAGGACCCGAGGCAGATCTGCAGAGAGGGGAGAAGGGTGGCCACGGCATTTAATGATCCTCTACAACCAACACAGAACGTGCCCAGTGCTCGATGCTGCAGACAGTGGGCATGTGTGGGGGTTTGGGTCTAGAGAAAGCAAATCCCCCAACTCAGTGGCCACTCTACTGCGGGCTCCAACCTGCCCCTGAGTCTCCTACTACACATGAGAGGAAGGGAGACATTTAGAAAACAGGGTGTGAATCAAATGGTAAAATAACATGTGAAGAAAGGCGAGAGACTCCTCTCAATCCAGGCAAATCTTCAGGACTTGTTCTCAGGACTCTGGGAAGATGATGAAAACGAAGTGTTAGAAGAATCAAAAACGACTCCAGGTGAAGGCACAGAGAATGAGGCTGATTAGATCAAGTTCTAAGGAGCCAGTTGTATGAGTGGGATTTAAAGGTTCCTCTTCTCTCTCCCCACAATTCCTCTTCTGAAAATAAGTGCTTTTCTGTTCCTCGCCAGCACCAGGTCCAGAAAACATAATACGGTCCTTTGTCTTACTCTAAGTATATTGTAGACAGATTCTTCTGTTCAAGGTTTTGCCTACTTAACTGTCAGAAGAGATGACAGACTTGAAAGGGCAGGCACTTCTATAACAGGAAACTTGGAATTATTAGCAGAATAAACTGTAACATACAATTTGAAATACCCAATAAGCTAATTTAAAAAAAAATCAACTATAGGCAATCATTTTGAGGTTCCAAAACAAAGGGACATCAGACCTTATGAAAACCAATAAAAAACTTTTATACATATGTTCATTTTCTAGTATTTATGAAATCACTCTCTCTCCTCGTGCCTTCCAAATTTCTGAGAATGTTTAAATCCTGGATAAGACACTCTTGCTACTCCCCCGAAGCAGAGGGAGGCAGGATGGGCACCGGGGTTGAGGCAGGTGCCAGGCACATGTGTGCATATGTGGATCCCTTTGTGTGTCCGTGTGGCATTGTGTGTCCATGTGTGATGTTGGCCCTTCCCCTTCCACCTGCAGTGCAAATGGTAGGTAGAAGGGAAACAAGTACAACACACACACACACACACACACACACACACAAGGGGTTTCCACTCAGCCAGGACCACACTCTCAGCTGAGGTTAACCCAATAACCTTGCATTCGCTCCACCCCTCTTCACAAGAGATTTAAAATTCTTTCCCAAACTTTGCTGCACTTTCCATGAGAATGGGGATGTTCCTGCATAAAACATGAGTGTGGGAGGGCAGGGAGCAAGTGGGGGTGGGGCGGGAGCTACAGGCTTGGGGAAGCCTTGGGGAGTTGGGGGGCGGGGAACAGAGCCGTGGGGGAAGGGAAGGGAGGCTGTTTTCTCAGGCTGCATTTCTTGCGTGCTCCTTGGAGACCAGAGAAAGGCCAGGAAAGGTCTCAGCTGAGGCTGGGCAGCTCACTGAACCAGTGGAAAGCGGGATGCTGCGCCCGACCTGGGGGGGAGGGAGAGTCGAGGACCTCCAGGAAACCTGCGCCAGTCTGCACTGAGGAAGGAGAGAGGGTTTAGGCGAGGGGAAGGGCATGAAGGGGAGAAAGAGCAGGAGGGAGGACCCCTATTAAAGGCCAAGGACCAGCCCTATTCCCTCCTGGGGGTCAGGTTCACACCGGAGCGCAGGGAGCGCAGGAACAAAGTTCTCTTTCTTCTGGTGTCATCCCCGAATCCAGCCCAGCGCTGGGCCTTTCTCATCCTGTTTTGTGAATGACTGCAGGTGGCCAGACAGGATTCTGAGCCTGTTATCAGCACCCCAGCGATAAATCCTGAGCAGGATTTAGGGGTCTGCAAGAGGTCTTCGCACGGGCAAGCCGGTCATTAGTATTGCTTGAATTAACTCAGCGTTGGGCTAGATGCCAGCACCTAGGGAGAGGCGGTGGGCAAGTCACCGGGCAGAGCTCCCACCGAGGCTCGGAAAGGGCGGGCCAGTGTGTGCTGCTGCCTCTGCGGCTACAGGGAGCGTGTGGGGAGGGTGCAGCTGGCCTCTTGGAGGCCAGATGGGTCCCAGGCCCACGGTGTGCACCGCAGATGCCCTGTGTGCATCAGACTGCCGCCCGCTCTGCAGCTCCTCCCTAAAGGGAATGACATGGAACCCACCTCAGGTCCCTTCTGGAAAATGCCAGGATGTAAATGAGAAGCTTTTGTGGGGGGCAATGATGAGACCAGCCACACAGCTGCAGCTGGAAGGGGGCCCCCAGGTTTTTTGGGCTGCAGTCCTCAGCATCAGCCAGAGGACAAGCTAAACATGGGTAGCTTGGCCCCAACCCTGGAGTTTCTGATTCTATTTGTGGGGGGGGAAGGCATCCCCAAGAACATGCATGTCTAACAAGTTCTCAGGCTGATGTGGATGTGGCTGATTCGAGGTCCACACTGTGAGAACCCCGGTTCCAGAATATCCCCTCATTTCATAAGTGAGGAACAGGCACGGGACTTCAAGAGCCCCTGAGCCCCTCCTCCGCTGGGACAGGAGAATGTGGAGGTGAGTCCGAAAGCGAGGACAAGCACACTTTCTATCCTCATGTGTTCAGGCAGGGTCCACAGCAACACCGCCACCTACATCCTACTGGAGGGTCCACATGGGCAGGGGGAGGATGGGGGGGAAGAAGGGATCAGTCCCAAAGCTGCACAGGCAGGCAGCAGAGGGAAGAGGAGAGAGAAGGAGGGAGAGAAGGAACAGATTGTGGAAAGCAATTAACCCAGACTGAGAATGGAGGGGCACCCAGGAGCCTCCTGCCAGCCCTGGGGGGACGGGAGATTAACAAGCTCCTCCAGGACTTGGCAGTTTGGGAGCAGCCCTGCTGCTTCCAGCTGTGACTTGACCCCAGATCTCCGTTATCTCCCCAAAGCCTTAAGGTGGGGCCTGGAAAGCTCTGCTGGGAGAATGGCCAGAAAACCAATTAGTCTGGACCTGGGCAGCGGCGGGGCTCCCACCGCTGTGCGGGCCACCATGTCGCAATCAGCCTCTGTCGGCGGGGGCCGCTGCTCAGAGCCAGAGGCAGCATCGTCTAGCACAGAGCTGGTGTAATCTCCAGAAAAGTTGAACAAAGAAATGAATGCAGCCCTCCTGCTCCGGAGGAAGCGGCCGCTGCCTTCCATATAATTCCTCGAGAGGACTCGCATCTGCTGAAGCTTCAGTGCAAATCTCCCTGAGTGGGGATGGCCAGCGGGGGGTCCTGTTACTAACTGACACGTGACATAGGGCAGGAGTCCCCTTTTCCAAGATGGCCTCTCCACATCGCTCTCCTTGCTCCACTAGGGAAACATCTTTCTGACAAGCACATGTCTGACAGAGTCGACACCCGGATGTGGGGGACTGGGCTGAAAACTCCTGAACCGATCAGAAGCTTAAAATGCTCACCCATCCATTCCCAGGCTCACAGCCCCATGTTTTCCAGCGGCCACACAGAGGCTCCTGGGGCGGGGGCAGAGAGGGCTATGGGTTTGGGTCACTGTCTGCTATTGAGCAGGCTCAGATGGTGGGGAGAAAGTCTTTCGTGAGAAGCTGCATGTGGCTGCTCCCTGCAATAGGACCTTGAAGTGGCCCACTTCTCTGTCCCTATTCCACGCTGGCTGAGTCCCATGTTAGTGCTGGAAGTTAGACACACCCTGGCCCTGCCCACAGGCCCTGTGCCCCTACATGGCCAGGCAGCCCAGAGCACAACAGACACATGGTAGATGGGACCCCTGCAAACCGCAGAACATTACCACAAACCACAGAGTTGTACACTGCCCCAAGGCTGCCCAGACAATGGGATTTCTCTTCCTTTCTCCACTTTTGGCTTTTGGGCAAATGTCATGAGAAAACGGTGGTATCTGTAGTGGGATTTTCCTCCCCAGACCTCATGCCCCAGGGATGGAGGCCCAACCCGCTCCCCTGAGCCACACCACCACGTTTCCACTGGAAAGACCTGGAGGTTGGTGGAGGCTGGGAGGACTAGAAGGGTTCAGCCTAAATTGGGTAGAAACGTGAGTGAGATCACACGAGCCCAGAGGCCCAGGTGCTCGCACTCCCACGAGGCCAATGCCACCTGAGGCTCAAAGGAGAGAATGCAGCAGGAATAGCAGCAAAATTAACAGGGACCAGCATCCTCAACTGGGGTAATTTTGTCCTTGGGGGAACATTTGGTAATGTCTGGAGGCTTTTTTAATTTTTATTTTTCAATTACAGTTTACTTTCAATATTATTTTGTACTATTCTCAGGTGTACAACAGAGTGGTTAGACAATCCTATACTTGGAGACATTTTGGATTGTCACAAATGAGGGTGCTACTGGTGAGTAGAGGCCAGGGACACTACTAAACATCCTACAAAGCACAGGACAGTCCCCCCACCAAGAGTTATCCAGCCCCAAATGTCAGTGGCACCATTTTTAAAGTCCTGCCCCAGTCCTGACCAGTTTGGCTCAGTGGATAGAGCATCGGCCTGCAAACTCAAGGGTCCAGGTTTGATTCCAGTCAAGGGAATGTACCTTGGTTGCAGGCACATCCCCAGTCAGGGGTGTGCAGGAGGCAGCTGATCAATGTTTCTCTCTCGCTGATGTTTCTAATTCTCTATCCCTCCCCCTTCTTCTCTTTAAAAAATCAGTAAAATATATTTAAAAACAAAACAAAACAGTCCTGCCCCAAACACTGGTGCCCCTCACTCTCACCATGATTTTGGAATCGTAGTTCAGAATTGTCAAATCAGTCAGAATCCCAGCCCTCCATCCCTGCTTGGATTTCAGACAGGTCCCAAAGGATTAGGATACACTGGAAGTATAGGGTGCAGAGCCGTCCCCTCAGAAACCTCTAGGAAGTTTGAGATGTTCCCCAAGGGGATGTCAGAAGTCATCACATCCAAACATACTCTTTATATGAAACTTACGGAACCACAAGTAAAGCCTACAGTTACAAGGGAGCAGAAAACCCGATTCCAGACACATCTGAAATGCTGGGAAGATGGACATCCCGTGGGGTCCAAGGGGGGTGGGGGGCCCTGCAGAACAGGAAGCCCAGCTTCATCAGCAGGGAGTGGCCTCCTATTCCTGGGGGCAGCCCAGGCTGAAAACCTGACCGAGGACTGAGGTTTAGATGGGCAGGCAGTGCTGAGGGTCCCTGGGCCCCGAGTGCTGCCTCTCGCAGCCTCATCATGTCTCATTCTGCACATTCCAGGGGGACCTGCCACTGTTCCAATGCCCTTTCCTGGCCATGCCAGCAGCCGCCTGTCCAAGTGAGCAAGTAGAAGAACTGAAGGGCCCTTGTCCATCGCCCCAGGATGGTGATGTCAGGGGAGAGGAGTTAGTATGTCACACAGCGGGGGAAGCAAAGGGCAGCCTCGCCCTGACCCCAGTCCTTCACTCAGCGGGGTTTTGGCAGCGAGAGTACAAGTTAGCTCCACACCCTGAACCACCTGTGAGTGGTGGGCATTTCGGGTGCCATCCTCCAAACACTCTCAGGCACATCTTTGCCAACCAGGGCAGGAAAGCAGCGAGAGAAGCCTCTCCTTCCAGAGTCCACTCACCCCTGCAGCGTGGTTCCCTGGAGCTGCACTTCCTCACCCCAGGTCCCACCCCACCCACCTGGCAGGAGGTGAGGGAAACACATGCCTCATCTCTGAAAAGCAAGCTGTAGTCCTAGTCCACTGTGGCTCACATGGGCACAGCCAGTACTCACCACCAGCAGCTCCGCCCTAGGGTGGGGAAATCAGAGGCAACGGCAGGAGATGCATCCTGGGGGAGCCAGCAGTCAGCCGGGCATCCCTCAGAGCCTGGGGAGCTGCGGGCTCTCCCACTCCTCACCCCAGTGCCAGCGCAGGACCTCAGCCCCGGCAGGGAGCTGTCCCAGGGCTGCAGACCCACTGAGCTCCCAGGTCCCTGAAAAGGGCTGAGGTTCCTTGGGCTGATGAGGACTGGAGTCCCCACCAGGGTTTCTCAGGGCAGGGGACCAGGACTGCTGCTACTGCTTTCAGAGAGAAAACACTTCTCTGTAAGATCAGGCTGTTGTGTGCAGGTTACAAGAAAACATCTCCGTCCTGCCTAGTGGCTCCAGGTGGCAGGTCCAGCTGCAGGGGAAGCAGGGCCTGGGCAGCAGCCGGCTGGAACGGCTCCGATTGTCCCTCACACTGCGGAGCCAGCACCAGACAAAAGCGCTGGAGACAGCTCGCAGCCCTAGCGACACGCCAATCACCAGCGCCCAGACTGTCCTGCAGCCAAGCCCCAGCCACCCACCAAGGCTGGCTTCCTCTCCCGAGTTTCCTCAAAGGCGCCTGAGGATGGCTGAGGACAATTTATCCTCATGGAGTGGATTGCTCATCCCAGAAATAACTCCAACTTTGGCTGGACCAGAAAGCAGTGGCATAATGCCCTGGCTTAGGGAGATGAGTAAAGAGAGATGAGAGAGAGAGAGAGAGAGAGAGAGAGAGAGAGAGAGAGAGAGAGAGAGAGAGAGACTGACTCTGCATGCACACATGCGTGGCCAAGAGAGGGGTGTGAAAGGCAGGCAGTGTGCACCTTCCTGGGGTGTCTGTGCCTCTGGTTTCCCTCTGATCCCTCTCTCCTCCTGACTTCTGAGATGCCAGAGTGGTGTGTGTGTGTGTGTGTGTGTGTGTGTGTGTGTGTGTGTGTGTGTGAGAGAGAGAGAGAGAGAGAGAGAGAGAGAGAGAGAGAGAGAGAGAGAGAGAGAGAGAGAGAGAGAGAGAGAGAGAGAGAGAGAAACTCACAGATTCCAGAAGAGGCAGGAGACACCATCCTCTCCTTCCTGCCTGAAGGGTGATAATGCCACCCCTCTCCCTCCTGCCGCCTCCACAGCTGCTGCTGTCAGCAGGCAGCTTCCTTTGCGGAATACTCTTGGGTAACGACTTTGGAAGAAGCAGCATTTCACAAAAGCATCTACAGCACACTCCCTCCTCTTTCCACCGGGCCCCTCCCTGTCCCCATTGGTCACTGCTCTCCTGCTCCCCGTCCCAGTGCCCATTCTCCAGAAAACGGAGAATCCAGAGGCTGTCCCACCTGCTCCCATCTCAGGGCCATGGGCTGAGGGGAGGGAGGCTGGCCACCATGGAGGTCCCCGTCAGCAGGACTCCAATGAACTACAGACTTCCTGCAACACCCTGCACCACAGCCCTCACCAAGAGGTGCCACAGTGACAGGGTGAGCAGTAACTTCACCTTGTCTGCCCAGCTCATCCTGACAGAACACAGGACTGGGGGCGTGGTGGTGAGGAGTCAAGGATATTCCATAGCTTCTTGTCCCACCCCACCCCCTGTCCTTGCATAAGATGAATCACCAACAGGTCTGAACATCTCTCCTGTCATGTCCTGGCTACCACAGAGCAGGCCAGGACTCCAATTGCAGCTTCAACATCTTCTTTGGAGATGTTTACGGTTTGCTCTCAACTGTAGCCTTTCATGAGTGACCACCTGACATTTGTAGGCAAATTAGCTATAATTTTGCACTGAAGTTGCTAGAGGGCCAGACCTTTATAAATAGGGAAGTAGGTTGTTTACCACGACAGAAGTGATTTTTTTCCTGAAGATACGGGTAAACAATATGATTTAACAGCCTTTGAACGTGGGATATACACACACATACACACACCCCTAATCTAATAAAAGAGTAATATGCAAATTGACCCTCACTCTGCTACACCTAAGCCACGCCCACCAGCCAGACCACACCCACCAGCCAATCAGAGCTTCTGTATGTAAATTAACCCAGCCAAGATGGCGGCCAGTAGCCATGGAGCTAGAGCAAACAGGAGGCTTCTGTTGCACCAGCGATTGAGGAAACTGCCTGCCTCACCTGGCTGTAGCCTCTGCTCAAGGTGACAAAGTTTCAATTATAGAAGATAAACCCCAGAAACCTGATTCCAGCCAGCCTCACTGGGACCTTGAGTCAATGGGAACTATGGCCAGCCTGCAAACAGTCCTCAGCCCCTCACTCAAGCTGGCCAGGCACCCCAGGAGTGGGGGGATGACACCCACATTGAAGGGGCTGTGGCCAGTCTGCAAACAGCCATCAGCCCCTCACCCAGGATGGTCAGGCACCCCAGGGGGAACCCCACCCTGATCCGGGACACCCTTCAGGTAAACCAGCCGGCCCTCACCCATGCACCAGGCTCTATCTTAAATAATCCTATATAATAAAAAAGCAATATGCAAATTGACCCTAACTGCAGAATGGGAATGACTGGTCACTATGACACACACTGACTACCAGGGGGCAGATGCTCAATGCAGGAGCTGCCCCTGGTGGTCAGTGCACTCCCACAGGGGGAGCTCTGCTCAGCCACAAGCCAGAAGGCTGCCAGCACAGTGGTGGTTGTGGGAGCCTCTCCTGCCTCCTCAGCAGCACTAAGGATGTCCAACTGCAGCTTAGGCCTGCTCCCCACTGGCAAGTAGACATCCCCTGAGGGCTCCCAGGCTGCCAAAGGGGTGTCTGACTGCCAGTTAGGCCTGCTCTCCCGGGGAACAGACTTAAGCCAGCAGGTGGACATCCCTCGAGGGGTCCCAGACTGCAAGGGTGCACAGGCCGGACAAGGGTCACCCCCCCCCACCGCCAAGTGAACAAATTTTTGTGCACCGGGCCTCTAGTATACACACACACACAAACTGAGTGGACAGATTATTATGACCACCCCATCAGTACTTTGTTGGGTCACCTTTAGCCTTCAATACTATGACAATTCTTCTTCTTTTTTTAATATATTTTATTGATTTTTTTACAGAGAGGAGGGGAGAGGGATAGAGAGTCAGAAACATTGATGAGAGAGAAACATCGACCAGCTGCCTCCTGCACACTCCCTACTGGGGATGTGCCCATAACCACGGTACATGCCCTTGACTGGAATCGAACCTGGGACCCTTCAGTCCGCAGGCAGACGCTCTATCCCCTGAGCCAAACTGGTTAGGGCACGGCGATTCTTCTTGTCATTGACACCACGAGATGTTGAAAGGTGATGCAAGGAATCTGACACCGTGCCTGATGAATAGCACTGTCTAGTTCTGTGAGATTTAATGGTTATAGAACCAGCTGCCTGATGGCTCTTTTAATTTGTCCCACAAATGCTCAATTGGATTGAGATCTGGTGATGGTGGGGGCCACCTAAGCAAGGTAAAGTCTCCCTCATGTTCTTGAAAACACTCCTGCACAATATGAGCACCATGGCATGGCGCATTATCTTGCTGGAAGAAGCCATCTCCACTGGGATATGCCATCAACATGATAGGATGAACTTGATCAGCAATGATACTTAGGTATGTTGTGCTATTCAGATGCTGTTCCACATGAATTAAAGGGCCCAAGTCATGCCAGGGGAACATGCCCCAAACCATAACACTGCCCCCAACAGCGTGAATGGTTGTACTCATGCATGTGGGGTGCATGCTTTCATGCTGTTTCCACCAAATTCTCACTCTGTCATCTGCATGATGCAACTGGAAATGTGATTCATCGGACCACATGACTTTTTTCCAATGCTCGACTGTCCAATCCTTGTGTTCCTGTGCGAACTAGAGATGTTTTTTCTTGGTAACTGCAGACAGCGAAAGTGTTCAAACAGGCCCTTTAGCTTCCATATCCCATACAATGCAGTGTACAGTTAATTTGCCTACAAATGTCAGGTGGTCATAATAATCTGGCCACTCAGTATATGTACTTCAGAGAGGAAGGTAGAGGAAAAAGAGAAACATCAATGATGAAAGAGAATCTGACCAGCTGTCTCCTGTACCACCCCCCCCACACACACACACACTGGGAATTGAGTCCAAAACTTGGGCATGTGCCCTGACCTCCTGGTTCATAGGTTGACAGTCAACCACTGAGCCATGCCGGCTGGGCAACTTTAGCCTTTCTTGACCTTGAAACTAGTGGGGACTTTGGTCTCTTTCCTACATTTCCCTGCCACACTTGGTTTGGGCTGATGGATTCTTAGAGCAAAATGGGGAAGACGGTAACCAGGGCAAATTACCTAATAAAGGGACAAGTGATTTGGAGAAAGGTCACCCCCAGGCTGTGACAGCCCAGGCTTGACCATGCAAGGCAACCACTAGGTGGCTGGGTAATGTGGGGAACTGCCTAGGCTCAGGGGTTAGGCAAAGCCAAAACTTTAAAACTTATTAATGGTGTGATCTTGAGCAAATTGCTAAATTTCTGAGATTCAGTGTCCTCATGTGAAAATTGGGAACGTTACTATCTACTTTCTAGGATTGTCACGAGGATCAAGTGAGATAAAATACGTAAGGTGCTACCCACATGCTTGGCCTGCATGAGGCCCTCAGGGAATTCCTGTTTTCTTCTCCTACGGAATCCTGAGATGAATGCAGTGGCTCCTGCCATGGGAAACAGCTTCCAGGTGGGCTTAAAGAAGAAGGGCTCTGAGGAGCTAAGAGAGGCATTTAGGAGGAGCAGAGCCAGGGTGTAAACCCAGAGAGGAGAGGCTGAGGGGCACCGCATGTTGGAAAAGCAAGTCCAGCAGAGGAGACAGAATATAAAACAAATCATGCTGGGGAATGGAACCCCTGCAAGAGCTGGAGGAACCACAGGAGACAACAGGGCACAGTGTTGGGGGTGGGAAGAGTCCCTTGCCCAGGAGAAAGGTTAGTCTGGGTGTAGACAGCGGCTACAGTGTTTGGACAGGTTCAAGCCTCGGGCTAATGAGAGAGCACAGTCCTCTCATTGCCACATGCAAGTTCTAGCTTAGAGAGCAGAGCCCTCCCAGAACAATTATAGCCAGCAGCTACAGTTGTGAGTTTGAACCTATGGTCCGAAAACATGGCCCCACGTAGCTGAGTGATGTGGGCTTGATAGAATTCAGGTGCATGTAATTGAGTTGGATTGAAACCCACGAGAATGTTGTAAACATCTTGACCATGCCCTTACTTTGTCTTGTGGAATTCTATATAATAAAGAGGGAATATGCAAATTGACAGTCACTCCAGACAATTTGCACCCACAGCTGAGGCTAAGTTCCCATAACAAGCCTCAAGGAGCAATCAGCAGGGACCTGAGGCTGCACGCCCACACACCTCCTGCATGGGGCCTGACAGACCTCAGGCTGCTCCCCCAGCCCTGGCACCAGGCCAGAGGAACTCAGGCTGCACCCTCTTCCCTGGCCCCAGGCCAGGGGACCTGAGGCCATGCCCCCTGCCCTGGCCCCAGGCCAGGGGACCTGAGGCTGTGCCCCCACCCAGCGGGATTTGACGGGGGCCCTCAAGGTGTGCCCTCTGCCCTGGTGCTGGGCCAGGGGACCTCAGGCCATGCCCCCCACCCCAGCACCAGGCCAGGGGACCTCAGGCTGTGCCCCCTGCCCCGGTGCCAGGCTGGGGGATCACAGGCCACTCCCTCCACCCAGCAGGGCTTTATGGGGGACCTCAGGCTGTGCCCCCCCTGCCCTGGTACCCAGAGGACCTGAGGCTATACGCCCCCATCTGGCAGGGCTTGACAGGGTGGGACCGGCCAGGTCTGGATCTAGCCCAATAAAGGGGGGCCGTCCAGGTTTGGGTCTCAAGTGATTTTGAGGTGCACGTGGGTGGTTGAAGACTTGACTCTGGGTTCCATAGTGCACCCCAGACTCTGACAGGAGGAAGATTTTTCATATACGTTTTACTAATTTTCTTTAATCTCTGACACTTCTATTATAAAGGGCAAATAGCAATATTAAAATATTTCCTCTAATTAATCCCCTTTTAATGTGCACGAATTTTGTGCACTGGGCCACTAATCTGGCTATAAAATAAAGACACGGCTTGTAGTCTGTGGCGCTGTTGCTAGCTCTCCATCCGAGAGGACAGCGCCCCACCCAGACCCAGCTTTCTCTCTTGTCTGTCTTTTCTCCATCCTTCACTGCCCCCCCTCAGGGTCACCCAACCTGGCTGAGCTGGCGCGGCACATAAGGTGCCCAATGTGGGGCTGAGCTCGCCACATCTGGGATCTTCTGGAATGGAATCCGGGGACTACGGCAGAGAGTAGCTGGATCAGCACCTACAATCAGAAGCCAAAATGGACAACCTGAGGCCTAAACAGAACAGAGCCAAGTTTCTCCAGAAACAAGAGGGACATAAAGGAAATGACCCATGTTCTACAGAAAACCCTCAATAACAACCAGTGCCCACAGGGGTGACGGGAGTGCCACAACCCTAACGATCTGAGCCTAGAGATAGCCCTGAGAAGAAGCAGCTGTAATCATGGGTTGACTAGGGGGGAGTCTCGCTTCATACCTTTAACACATTTGCTTGGGCTGCACGTGGTGTACATCCTGAAACAGTCTCTGGCAGAGGAAAAGCTAAGAAAGCATGGCATCCAAGCTTGTGAGGTGGGCCTTGCTCTTTTGGATGGTGAAGGAGAGGGGAAGCTCTGCTGGGCTAGGGAAGTGTTGGCCATGGATGCTCAGGCTGGCACCTCTAAAGAAACAACCCAATATCGTGGCGAATTGGGGGACCTAAAAGGTTTGCCTTCTAATCTCCATTCTGCCAACAATGGCTGGGCTACTGGTCTTCTCTGGCCTTCTGTGTCTTCTTTGAAATAAGACCAGATTTGTCTTCTCTGGCCTTCTGTGTCTTCTTTGAAATGAGACCAGATTTGCTGGGGGGTTTTTTGTTTTTTGGTTTTTTTTATCATCAGCAGAACCCATTCTTCAAAGGAAATCTTGACGAGAACATCTAGATCTAGATCAGATAGAAGCAGAGGTGCACTGATGGGTAGGGTTCTGGTCCTTGGATGCTCAGCTCCACTCAGCAGCTCTCATGGCAGTTGGAGAAACCCCAGGGCGCTCTAGAATACAGCAGGAAACTGCAGTAATTGGCTGTCGTTGAGGGCTTTTTACCTCTCTGATGCCACGGCTTTTGGTCCTTGGGGAAAGATAAGTAGTTACCAGCTGGGAAGGGCACCAGCTGGAGGACCCAGCACGACCGGGTCCCAAGGGAGGGAACAGACTGCCCTCCTCCCAGTCACAGCACCTGTGGGGCTGTAGGCCCTGCAGCAGAGGCTGCTGAAGGTGGGAGCTGTGGTTACAGATGGCAGAAGGGAGGCCAGCCTGGTCCCAGGCTCCAGGGTGACAAATGTACTCACAGAGATGCCAGATGGATGCTCCTGTCTTTGGCACCGAGGCTCCTGGAGAAACACTGGGCTGCTTTTCATACCCTGAATCGTTCCAGGCTCCCTCTTTCACCGGCTTCGGCCAAATGATAAATCTTGCCTGCCAGGGGAGCTGGCTGCCCTGACCCCGGCCCTGTACTTCCCCGTTCTTGGCCTCGCCTCATGCCAAGATGGGGATCCAGGCACGAGCAGCGGAAGAAGGGACTGTGCATGGAGCTGGGCCCACATGTGCTCCGGGTCCTGTCTTGGTTTGGCTTCTCAGAATATTTCTCAGCCAGATTTTTCTGGTTTTGCCTTCTGAATCCTTCCCTCCTCCTGTTCGGATTCTACCATGAGCCTTTACCACGCCCTGTCACACCGGAGTTGTAAGTCTGACAAATTGGGAAGCTCCCAGACAGCCTGAAGCCCGAACTGCCTTGTCTGTTTCTCACTTCACTGTGGCTTTCTTCTCCTCACCTCTTTTCAGCTTCCCTCACTTTTCTCTCTGCTCCTCTACCACTACCATCCTCTCTCCTCCCCTTTTCCTTGGCAACTCTTCTCAATCATTCCTCGGAGCCCCCCACCCCCAAACATCTCCTCCAGATCCACCTGAGGTCAGAGCAGGTGGACCTCACGACCATCTCACCCCATCCCCAGGTTTACAGGTGAGGAGACGGAGGCCATGTTACCTGGCTGGGTCTCCAGGCCTCTCCCTGTCTCCACCAGGACAGGCAGGTGGCTGTGGGAGGCCAGGAGGGGTAACAGAATGCTTACGTCATCCTGATCTTATTACTTGGAGCATTTCTAGGGCAGGACCTAGACAAATGCTTGCTGGTGGGTTCCCTCCCTCCTTCTGCAGCAAAAATGCTGCATCTCTGGCCTATTTCACTTAGAAGGGAAAGGTCAAGGTCGTGTTTCTGCAGGCAAAGCCAGCATCAGGAGGAGTGTTTGAGCAGTTTATCAGCTCCCTGCCTGTACCCCAAGGCCAGGCAACCCCGCGAGTAACGGGTTTCTTTCTTTACTGCATCTCCCTGGGATAGAGATTCCCCCCACCTTTGTGCATCACCTTTCTTGTCCTTATACCCGAGTTAGGGCATTCTCCCCTTAGATGCAGTCAGCAAACTATCATGCCACACTGGCCACTGCCATGCTGGCACGACTGCCTCTCTGGGGTCCTCTGACCACAGATTGGACACTCCCAACCTCCACACCAGTATCATCTTTCCCATTCCCAGTTCCAGACCCACAAAGCAGTGTCCCAGGGTGACTGCAAACTCTCTGAGTAAGCAGGGGGGCCTGCTTCACCCTACGAGGGGTCAGCCGCTCAGAGCAGCCGGCAACGGTGGTCTGCCAGGCCAAAGGAGCTAGCTGAGTCGGGCAGGAAAGACACATGGGCTTTGGAGTCAAGGGGCTTGGGCTGGATGGTGATCTGGCACCTCTGGGTGTCTTGACCTTGAGCGAGTCAGTCCTCTACGCCTCCACGTCTCATCCATTAAATGGGGGAGATAAAAGGTCCAGCCTTATCTATTTTACCAAGTGTAAGAGGATCAAAAAGATGTGTGGGTGACCATGTTCTGGAAATGGAATGGGCATAAGGCAGGAATGTTATCTCCTCGCCTGCGGAGCTGCCACTGTCCCACGCCATCAGCACGGCTCTGAGCCTACCCTGTGAGGCCACGGTGCCGCCTTGCTTCCTCTCCAGGTGGATTCCTTGAGTCCCCAGGAAGGAGTCTGTTGCTCTAGCTGCCTCATCCCAGGGGCTCCATTTGGTGAAAACACACTCCAGGTCTCATCTGCTCACTCATTACAAGTGGGGAGATTTACTTCTGAGGCCTTCATTATCACCTAATTGTGTTTCCACTAAAAACTCATTAATTAGCCATTCTAAAGCTGTCAGCACATTTCAACAGACTCATAGACTTAGACTTTTTTAGAGTTGGAAGAGAACTTCTGCAGGTCCAACCTGCTCAACCCCCTCATGTTAGAAATGAGGAGAGTGAGGCCCAGAGAGATTAAGTAACCTAGTCAAGGCCACACAGCAGGCTAGCGATGAGGTCAAGTCCCAGCGCAGAGTTCCTCCCCTCCTTCCCAGGACACCACTTCTAAAGGAGAGCAATGTCACCCTTCACCATCTATCTTCTGTCCTTCTTTTAAAGGAGCCATGGCTCCAGCTGCAGGAAAATGTAAACGTAGAATTTCAAGTATATTGTTTAAAACCCCACTAAGAATCCTATATAATAAAAGGCTAATATGCAAAACAACGAAACAGCTTAAGGATTGGTTGCTGTGATGCACACTGACCACCAGGGGGCAGACGCTCAATGCAGGAGCTACCCCCTAATGGTCACTGTGCCCCTGCAGGGGCAGCGTCACTCTGCCAGAAGCCCTGAGCTGTGCTCACAGCTGGTGAGTGCCCGCCTCCAGGGCAGTTGGATATCCCCCAAGGGCTCCCTGACTGTGAGAGGGCACAGGCAAGGCTGAGGGACCCCCCCCCCAGTACACAAATTTTGTGCACCAGGTCTCTAGTAAGGGTATAAGTATCTGAGGCAGGTGATGACTGGCTGTAACATGCAAATGGTGGCGAGGGCAGCAGCTCCCCCGCTTCCTGGGGAAGAGCAGACATGCAGCCTGGACCCACGGAGCTAGAAGCTGGCTCCGGTGAAATCCAGATGCATGGTCCCTGCCTGGACCTTCTGTCTCAGCGTTTCTGGATCGGGGCCCGAGGACCTGCATTTTAAGTACCACAAGCTAGACCTTCTGAAAAGAGAAAAACAGCAAACATATACAACTATGGAAACAGAGAAAAGAAAAAAAAAGGAAGCATGGCAGAGGTAGACACCTGACAAAGGGAACAGAGGAGCAGCCCTCCGAGTGATCTCAAGGAGCCAGAGCAGCAAAAGGAGGAGCTGGGCGAGAGCGGCTTCGAGGAAGCGCAGGTACCCAGCAGTGGTGCGGGTCCAGGCCCTGGGCAAGTGCCCACACCTGGAGCCAAAGTTCTCAGTTATGGTGGCCGAGGGCCCATTGTTGATGAGACCAGTGTCTGCCAGGACAACAGCTTCAACCTGAGGCCAAGCGGGGGCTGGTCCTGGAGGCCCAGGCTGGAATAGCAAATGTCTTTACAGCATTCAACACACACTGGGCTCTGTCCCAAATCTGTACGTAGATGAACAAATCTGATCCTATTTAAACTCTGTGAAGTGAGGGCACTGTTATCGGGCCATGAGGAGGACACAGGCTAGGAAACCAGCCACGGAGCCAGGGGTGGCAGAGCAGGACTGAGACCCTCCCCTGACTCCACGCTGCCTCCTGCCTCTAGATCCGAAGCAGGTCATTTGGCCGGGTTGCAGAGTATTCCTCGTCGGGGGGAGCTGTGGCATGTTTTGAGGGCTGCACCTTCCCTGGGCAGGGATTTCGTGTCCCTGGCCTCTGTCGCCAAATGACAGTGGGATTCTCAAGTCAACCACACACAGCCCCACACTTCCAGACACGTGTGTGGTCGACGGTCCAACCCAGGAGCACTGCTGGAGGTGGGATCAAGGATGGAGTGAGAAAATGCACTGGGTCCCAGAGGCTTGGCCTGTCTCTGCCAGGGGCTGTGCTGGAAAGGAAGCTGGCCAAACCCCAGGAGGGGCGCCTGGTCCTCCAAGGGCCCCAAAGCTCAGGGTACTGGGCTGCTGCAGGGAGGAGGAGGAAGGACGATGCTGGGGCTAGAAGGAAAAGAGGGAGAAGAAGCCATAAACTCAGACACCCAAGGCTGAAAGAGAAACCAAAGGGGAGTCCGAGTTTGGTTCTCACTTCCACATCCTCTCTCGTGGTGGCGAAGACTGGCCAGAGCTCCCTGAACCTCAGCTGGTGAGTGTTTTGTTGTTATTTTTTTTTCCTGCAGAGGCCCAGGTAACAGTAGTAACATCGTGGATAAAAAAGGCCACATGTCTGAGAACCCAAGCCATAGACTAGAAAGGAAATGATTCCCACCCCCCTCCAGCCCCCCACCCCACCATTGTTTTTAACCTTGGCTGCTGGCAGCAGGAAATTCACAAAGAGCTGCGGCAGCTCAGTGGGCCGGAGGGCCTTTGTGCCTTCTGTGGGGACTCCCCTGCTCTCCTCCTCGGAGGTGGCAGAACCCTTCAAACCTCACTCTTATAATAGTCAATACACCAAACCCACTGCACCCAACTCTTCTTTCCCACCCCTCTCCGTGTCAGAATGTCCAGGGACCAAAAATCCAGAATGTCTTTGTAATGTCCCGAAGAAAGCATGCAGACAATATAACCTAAATTCCACCCTCTGGTCCCCTTAAGAGCCCCAGCTTCCAAAAAGGCCTCAGTGTGAGGGGCCAGACAAGGTACTGAGAGGCAGAAGGACTGAGGGCAGATAATCCAAGGGGCAGATCGCTAAGAGGCAATGCCCCTCCTTGGGTGTTTACTAGGGAACACACTCCTTTGAAAACTTCTACACTGAAAGGTAAATGCTAGATGTCGTGCGCCATGTAAGAGCAACATAGACATAATGCTTGCCCTCCAGGAAACAAGGTATATACACCACGTCGCTTTCAAAGCAATGTCAGAATAAGTGCTCTACACAAACATTTCTATTAATAGTTGGAAGTGGAGAGATCAGTTCGGTGGGCTGTGCAGGGCAGTGTGTCAAGCATCATGAATGAGGTCCTGGTGGGAGAAGTCCAACAGCAGGAGAATGAAAATGGTTAGGTCCATGGGGCCCTGGGAAGGGAGAAGGGAAGAGGCGACTTGAGAGCATCATTCTTGGGGCTCTGTGTTGGGTCCAGACAGACAGGCATGGATGGGGTGATGGTAGAGCTAACTTTTAACTATTCAGTGAACCCAGTGCATTGCACACTGAAGGAGCTCCTCAGGGTTTTTTTTATTTTTATTTTTTAAATAGATTTTATTTACTTTTTTACAGAGAGGAAGGGAGAGAGATAGAGAGTGAGAGACATCGATGAGAGAGAAACATCGATCAGCCGCCTCCTACACGCCCCCTACTGGGGACGTGCCTGCAACCAAGGTACATGCCCTTGACTGGAATGGAACCTGAGACCTCTCAGTCCGCAGGCCGATGCTCTATCCACTGAGCCAAACCAGTTAGGGCATCTTCAGGGTTTTTTTTATACTAAAAGAATAAAGATCATGGTTTGCTCCCCAGTCAGGGCACATGCCCGGGTTGTGGGCTCAATCTCCAGTGGGGGTCATGCGGGAGACAGCTTATCAATGATTCTCTCTCATCATTGATGTTTCTCTCTCTCTCTCTCTCTCTCTCTTTCTCTCTCTCTCTCGGTCCTCTCTGAAATCAATAAAAATATATATTTTTAAAAAGAATATTTTTCCTAAGCATTTTAAGTTCACTCAGTAGCCTTCAGTACAGCATATACAACCCATCAATAATCAATCCAACCCAATAGCAAGTACATTCTTGCACAATCCATGAGTTAAGGCAAAACTCCCTTCAACTTATAGTAAAATCCCACTCCAGTCCTGTGGGCAGGGGAATTACATCTCGTTTCTGATAGGGAAAGGCACTGCCTCTGAGGCAGATCTACTACAGAGCCCCCGAGCCTCTCCGTGTGGGTAACCATTGTGAGATATGTCTACAGCAAGTGACACCCACGTTTCACAGTTCGTTTTTAGCTCCACAACTTACAAGAGCAGACAGAGGCAAACCCCTGCTTCTCTTCCATTGGAGAGAGCAACCCAATTTGAAGAAGAAGCACCAATTAGCTTCCTGAGATGCTCAAGCTGTGAATCCTGAAGAGCTTTAACCTACTGGCAAATTACAGTTCTTCTTGGCGGTGGGAGATCGAGGCAGCCCCTCCTGAAGACCTGACCGCAGGCTGATCGTTACATGACTTATGTCTCCCAACGACCAGAGGAGCACCTGCTTAGGAGGCATCTTGTAAGAGAGGCTCTTTGCGCACAGAGTTATTAATTCCACAAGAAAGCGCTCCAGATGCCATTTTGAAATTAAATTTGTTAAGAACAAATTATATAATTAAGCTTCGTGTACATCCACTGACCTGTGGTTTTCTTACCTGTGAAACGGTGAGGATCCTGGCACTACCTATGTCTGAGGTAAGGACGAGGTGGCACTTTGTAAGCTAGAAGGCGCTACAAAAAATAATTAGCCTGGAGCGTCTGTGGTGCGTCTTCAACATCCTGATAAAGCTGGTAGGTAAAGCGCAACGAGCAGCTAGCGTTGCCAACAGGAAGGAGAAAGCTCCCTGCCGCTACATGCAGGCTGCTGAGTTGACGTCCATGCAAGAGTTTTTTGAATGTCCAGTAAGTGCAAGGCACCGTGAAAGGTACTGGAGACCCGGCGGGGACTGAGGAGCAGTCACTACCCACCCAGCAAAGCTCAGGAAGAAATGAGCCCCACGACAAAGTCAAAATCAAATTCCTGGGGAACAAAAGGCAGTAATAAAGCACACCGACCAAAACCTTCAGGCTTCACTAGGAACCCACTCTATGATTTCATGTATTTGCTACATACCCGCTGGTATCCTTTCAGCTACAGATAACCAAACACCCAGCTCAATTCGAAGGGGCTTACACCAAAGAAAATACAATTCACAGGAGAGGAGGCTTAGCGGCTCAAAACGCACACCATCCCGTTAGTTCACAGGTCTTTCCATCTCTCCACTGTGCCCGCCTCTGGAATGCCAAGTCCCACTCTGCCATCCCCAGTAAGCTTGTTCCCAAAGAAAGTTCTGGAAGTTATCATTCGGCTGCCACGAGCAATCAGGGCTTGTGTTCCCTCCCTTACATGTCCCTGGAGAATGATTTCCTGTGGCGCTCTGTGGCTGATGAGGAAGATGCCCAGAAATCAGCTGAGGACCTCTTTTCAAATCCCATTAGTCAAAATTGTGTCACGTGTCCATCTATGAGCCAACCGCTGACAAAGGAAAAGAGAGTCCCCCTTAAACCAATCACCACCCCCCAACCAGGCTGAGGTCAATCCCAAACTTCATTATTGCTACTCAGGGAGGGGGTGCGGAATGGATGATGGGGAGTTAACCACAAACGCCCCACTCAGCTATAAGAACTTAAGTTACCCACTTTCCCAAGCCCACATAATAAGTGGGAATTAAACGCAAAGAGACATTTGCTTTAGGCGCAGGTACATTGTGTCTAGCAAGAAGGGACATCAGTCAGCAAGAAGCGTAGCTGGAAAAACTAAAAATCAGGCCCAGCAACTCGAAACCTCAAATGGGCCATTTGGTGTAAGCAAGTCATCCCGCTGAATTAGAGCTCAGTACATTAATTAAGGCTCCTCACATACCCGTGAGACATCAAGAAAAGGTTACATTTATGCTTGCGCGACTCTTTAAAAAGGCAGGGACACGTGTAATACATTTTAGAGAAAATCACAGACACGGTCGCTGACAATTTTTAAGTGGTGCTGCTGAAAGGGACAAAATTTGGAATGACCCAAGCCAGCCCCTCCGGAGAGCTGGGCTTTAATGTGCAGCCTGCGAGCAGGCACACCACACGCGGGGAGATGTCATGCTGGCCTTCCCCCCGGGCTCCTCGGCTGATGGAAATTGATTGCTCCTCATCTCCCAAGGGTTGGGTAGCTGATTACCAATGCCAAACAAATAGTAGGTATTTGCATTATGGTGTTGCTCTTTAGAACAAGTATTTAGACTCCCAGTTCCCCCTAGACCTATCAAATCAGAATCTCACGGGGGATGGACCATACTGTCTCCCCTTAAAATTCCCCTCCGAAAGCTGAGGATCAACCAGCTCAGACCTCACACCACCTCTCTACAAACCCAGCATGCTCTGTAGGGAGAGCCCTCTGAATAGGAGCCAGGCCTCCTGGAGCTTTACAAGGTCATCTCTTTTGTACTCCCTCTTGCTTCCAGGAAGGCCAGCATGAGGCAGCAGAAGCGCTGGCCACTCACCCCGCTGGGGACAAGCACAATCCACCTGCCCGGCAACAGGCCCCAGCAGTTCCTGACACCCACCAGCCATCAAGTAATGCTCTCGCTTGAGAGCCACCGCCAACCGCCTCTCGGCTCCAACTGCTCCCTTACCCTCTTCCTGCCCATAGTTCTCCCCCCCCCCACATCCCAGACCCCACCCAACAGCATCAGGGTCCTGGGGGATCAGCTAGACAACATGGTCCCTCCCCTGCCAGGAAGGACATCCCATGTCACCGATTAACTGGCACCTCTGTCAGTTTCTACGTCACACATGGCATTTTGTAACTGACCCACCACCCCACCCTGTTTCCCGCTTCAGCCATGTCTAGCCCCGGTCCCTGTCACTGCAACTGGCTGAGGACTGGAGCAAAGGGAGGGGACCAGGGACCAGGGATCCCTTGGTCTCTGGCATGTCACTACCAGGGACCAACAGGTGGTCGGCCTGAGGCGGTGATAAATACTCTTCACCTTTTTCCAGGCCAGGAAGACAGCAATGTCCCAACCCCTGGAACACTCCGGCCAGGGAGACCTGGGTCAGGAGCCTACCCTGCATCATATCCTGCAAGTCAGCCTCAGCCTCTCTGACTCTCCACCTCCTCAACTCCTGCGACCTTCCGTCACCAGCCTCTGTGACCGGAGATCCCAGGCTTGACCGTTACTCAAAGGCTCTTCCAGCGCTGGCTCCTCTGAGCACCACCTGTGTATCCTGGGAGCTGCCCTGCACCCCAAGCCTGGGCTTCCTCTCTGGGATGGATCGGGATTGTCTCCCCAGGTCTCGCGAGGCTTCACACCCACAACAAATGTGAACATGCTCCGTCAACCAGACAGCAATGTTCACTCATGATGGATCGCTGTCCACCGGGCTCAGAGCGTCTCCAGCTGGGAGCAGCGTCTCATTCATCCTGTGTTGCCAGTGTCTGGCGTTGGCAAATGTCTCCCGAGGAATGGCTGGGGTGGTGGCACATGAACAGAATGAGGACAGGGCTTCGGAGGAGGACGAGAGTGCCTGACAAGTCAGGATGGTGACAAGGAAGAGTCAGCGACGGAAGACATGCGCCCCCTTCCCACCACCCTCGTCTGCGGGGACTGACAGTGCTCCCAGAGTGCCTCCCTCATGGATTAGACAGACAACTGTTAAATGTTGCCCTAGCCCCGTACAGAAAAGGACGTCATTAAAGCTCTTCCATGCCAATTTACATAAAATATGGAACACATCCAACCTTTAATTTCACGGGAAATCCCTTCCAGCTAACAACGCTCTCCGGTGCGTGCTTGCCCTGGTTAGTGCTGCCGTGAACCCCGAAATGGTTGGGAGATTGGACGCCTGGGTGGGGCTCAGGAGGGCAAAGCCCTCCCTGACTCCTCACTGCTCTGGTTTCCTGGGGGAACAGGCACTCAGGAGGCTGAGCAAGCCAGGGTGGCAACTGGGTGTGAAGGGTGAACTTGTTTCTCCATACTGAGCGGCTCCAGTCCTGGGAGCCCACAGGGCAGTCCTTACCCCTCAGCAGCTCTGCAGTGTGAAGTGATCTACCACCACCAGCCCTGGTGCCACCACTGGTACCACGACCACCACCACCACCCCGTCCTCAGAACAGAAACAGCCTCTCAGAGATGAAAAGCTGGGACCACACACGAGTCTCAGCTACGTTTTTAGGTATTCTTGCCCCCGTTGCAGCCCTGGACCTAAACCATAATGCAGTCACTGGGGCAAGATATAAACGAGAACTCCCCGCCCAGAACAGCACCTGGACTCAGAGGTGGTAATTTTTAGACATAAAAGAACCCTCCCTCCCACACCATTACCCTTGTCCTCTGAGTACAGGGCACATTGGAAGCCAGCATACCCTCCCGGGCACACCCTTGCTCTTGCCCCCTCCCTTTCTCCTCACACACTGTTAGAGCTGGATGGGACCTTGCTCCCTGGAGCCAGGGGTGGCCAAGGGCTCTCTCGATAGCCCCACATTCACAGACCCTGCCCTGGCCCTCACTCTCAGACGGGAGGGCAGGGAGGCAGAGCCGGGGGAGGGGAGGCGGGGGCCTGCTTTGGCCACGTCTGCCCTCTTTCCAGAGCTCACAACATCTGCTGAGCATCTCTCGACTTGAAACCTCGATCCTTCCCTTGTAGATCCCACGTCAAGTATGAATCCAATTCCACAAACATCTGGTCGGTGCCAGGTGGTGGACTGGACCAAGGAAAGACGCAGAAAATCTGCAGGCCACCTTCCAAGTGCAGTTTTCAACATGCTCTCATAGAATTATTTTATCATTAAGGAGGGATGGCAAGGCTAGCTCAACAGAGACTATGAAGAGCAGGGGTTTATATAATCAGTCAGGAAAGGCACGCAGAAACGAGTTTGCTAAGTAGAGAGAAAACTGGCCATGTCCTACAGGGCCACAGAACCATAACTGTTGGAGATCCCTTTTCACTGAGCAGAAATCACTTGCATCTCTACTGGGTAAAGAGCAACGTTATCTTATCAATCTATATGCTAACATCTGACTTCATAAAGTCCAGCCTTAACCAGTAATCAATTGAAAGTCAAGCAGAAGTACCCTCTGACGATGAGACACCCTTTGGGTGGACCGTGGGGTGGGTCTGTTAGGTGGCATGCGAGGTAGCCAGGACGAGCCGTCACCCTTGCCAGGTCTCCAAGTTTTGGGTGCTTTTCCTTAACACCACCCTCCTTGCCCTCAAGCAGTTTCAATACTCGGGGAGGCAGGGCCGTCACACACACTCACATTAACCGGTCCCAGAAGGACCACTGTTCATTTTGTTAGGCCTGACAATGGCACAGTGTTTGTGTACAATGTGAATAAATCCTGACCCAGCGAGATGCACGCTGAAGCAGCCATGGACAAAATGTCATGACGTCTGGGATTTGCTTAGAGACAGAAGTTCGGGAGGGTGGGCAGGGAATATATGAAAGACGATGGGCAAAATATTGGTAACTCTTAAAGCCTACTGAGGGGTACGTGGGGATTCAGGCATGGCTCTCTCTACTTTGGGTAAATGCAAATTGTTTTCATGATGACCGTTAAAATGACAACATCCTATCACATGTTTATTATCTTCTCACACACTAAGATTTACAGTTTTTTCTCTGTTTCCCCTGCTTAGATATAAACTCCATGGGGGCAGGGATCCCGGCCCGTTCTTTCCCTCCTGTGGGCACACTGTGGGTGTTTGCTAAAGGTTCTTTGAAGGCGCTGAGGAGGTGGGAACAGGAGAAGCGGCTGCACAAATGTCTCAGGTAGAAACCACACATTTGAAAACGTGGCAGCTGAGCGGAAAAGCAGAGACAACCCAGGGTCAGCCAAGCTGGTTACAGTGTTTTGGAAAAGGGCCAAATCAGGCCTGTTTGGAGAGAGACTGGGCCGCCCAAGTGGCAGGTGGGATGCAGGCCCACAGGAGAGAGTCTCCCCAGGCTCAGGAGTTGCAGTGGGGGCTGAGCGTCTGCTGGAGGGGGGCCTGCAGCTGCCCAGGGCTGGGAGTCTCTGGACCATCTGTGGGGCAGTGTCCTGTCCCCACTGCAGGTGTGCCTTTAAAAAAAATTATATATATACCACACACACACACACACACACACACACACACACACACACATATATATATTACACACACACACATATATATATGTATTTCAGAGTGGAAGGGAGAGGAAGAGAGAGATAGAAACATCAATGATGACAGAGAATCATTGACTGGCTGCCTCCTGCACACCCCCTACTGAGAATTAAGCCTGCAACCTGGGTACATGCCCTTGACTGGAATTGAACCTGGGACCCTTCAGTCTGCAGGCCGACGCTCTATCCACTGAGCCAAACCAGCTAGGGTCAGGGGCACCTTTGATGTGGCTCTGGCTGCTGGGCAGAGGAAACCGGAGTTTCCCAGTGCTGCCCACTGCATCAGTGCCACCCAGTTTCCAATGAGGCTTCAGAAGATGTGGGCCCGTGGGCCGGTGGCAGGGCAACTCCCCTACAGACAGAGCAGCTGGCATGAAATCAAGGCACAGCATTTCAGCCTGAGCTGAAAGGGGGTTTTTACCCAAACTCCTCTAAGGCACCCAAACTCCATGCCTACTCTGGAGGTTGCTGGCGGAGGGGGGTGGTGTCTCAGTGGAGGGTAGGGCCTTAGCGGCTCCCACTTTCTTTCCTCACTTCCTTCAAGGGAAAAGCGCCCAGTGCGATGTCTGTAAGGAAAGCAACTCTGAGCTAAGGGAAGGATCTGCGTTATCTCTCTGCATTTCAATGATCCAAGTCTCCCCTTGAGACCGGACAGTGAGGGGCCTGTGATTACATTGGGTATGAATGCAGACAGCACATCAGGCCCCACCC
Source organism: Murina feae (assembly GCA_004026665.1). Classification (NCBI taxonomy): domain Eukaryota; kingdom Metazoa; phylum Chordata; class Mammalia; order Chiroptera; family Vespertilionidae; genus Murina; species Murina feae. The sequence continues at coordinate 62,795 of PVJC01000607.1, forward strand.
CACCCCTGTGTTTACAGATCTCCTGCCTCCATTCGCATTCATATCCCCGTTTGAGAGAGAATGAGAGACAGGGACTGCGAGAGAATACAGCTCCCTGGTTGCCCCTGAAGAACCCTACCCCTGAGACTCGCCAGAGACTGTGAAGCCCTACAGCGGTTCAGGACCCGCTGCTCACCCCACACCATGGACATGAAATCAGGGACCCCTTTTTGAGAACACGTCCCATCCATGCTTTGAGGGAGATAAAGGGAAGGGGGAACCAGGATGTCTTCTGCCATCAGCTCTCTCATTAACAACTCCACACACATTTGCTGAGGCCTTGGTGCCAGGCATCAAGCTGGGCAAAGAGGCACAAAGATAAACGTGGCTCTGTCCCTGCCCTTGCCCTGGCAGCTGGAGCTCCCGCAGGGAGACCATGGCAACTGTGCAGCCATACAGAGGGCTCCAGGCGCTGAGGCAAAGGCAGGAAAGGTGCCAGGGGTTCTCTCCCCGGCTGTCCCTGAGATTCACCTGGAGCCCTGAAAATTATGGAAGGCCTCTTTGATGGTGAGGCCTGGGCTGCAGTCGTTTGTAAAGCCCCCAGGTGATTCTAACATGCTGCCAGGGAGAACAGTTAAATCATGCATCCCTTTCAGAATGGGCATGGCGACAGAAGACAGGGCCCAGAGCCCAGGGATGTGCTTCAGCTCGAATTCGTGCCTCCCTTCCAAAGCATGGCCCAGCAGGTCTGCGGGGCAGGAACATTCTCCCAGAGGCAGCCCACCCAACGCAGCACAACCCAGAATTAGAAGGGAGTAGGTTGGCCTCTTTTCCCTACAACTTTGACCTCAAGGCTGGGCAAGATTGAGCGATTTTGCTGACCTCGAGCCCAGAAGCACCCTGCCCCTCCCTTCCTGAAACTCCTTCTGAGTTCTGTTCTTGCCTTAAAAAATAAAATAATAAAATAAAATACTGCAGCCTGGCCGGCATGGCTCAGTGGTTGCGTATGAACCAGGAGGTCTCAGTTTGGTTCCTGGTCAGGGCACATGCCTGTGTTTTGGGCTCCATCCCAGTGCGGGGCATGTAGGAGGTAACCAATCGATGATTCTCTCTCTTTCTCCCTCTCCCTGTCTGAAATCAATACAAATATTTTAATAAATAAATAAAAATTTAAAAATACTCCAGTGTCCCAGAGGGATGACTCCATGGTAGAGCTTCCCAGGAAGGGAGAGGCTGCCGCTGCGGCTGGTGGGCCCTCTGGGTAGAGATCTTCAAGGTCAACCAACCCCACACAGGTCTGGAGAGGAGAGCAGGACTTCCCCTGGGGAGATGGGGAAGAACCTGAGGGGGCTGACTCTGCTGGGTGTGCAGCAGGAAGTCCTTGGCGCGTCTGGAACTCCAGGGCTCAGGGCAGAGACCAGGCAACCCAGAGCCCCCTCAGGATCCTTACACTGACAGCAGGGGCTTCAGGCTTTTATGGGACAGAACATGGAGTTTGCAAACGGAAACAAGGGCTTGAAACGGCCTCTTAGTAGATGCGCAGCCTGGGACTCATTCTTTCTGGAGAATTTCTTCATCTCCTGTACCAGATGCAGAGTTGCTTGTTATTGGTTTAAGAATTAAATGAGATAATGTACAGAAAGCGACAAGAATGGGGTCTGGCATGGGGTTCTGTAAAGGGAAGTTGTGGCCTCTGGGAGAAGAAAATATTCTTGGACAACAGTAAAGTACTCCATTAAAAAGGGATTTGTCAACATCATCAGTGTCACTTAGGCCAGAGCAGGTGAAAGTGAATTATCTGAGACCTTAAAGCATAGGAGGGGCCCACACTATTCATAGGGATTGACCCTGTACCCAGGGCAGGTGGAGGTGTGGCCCAGAGCTCAGCAGACTTCAGTGGCATAATTGGTTCCTGCCTCACTTGGTAGCTGTTAGCACCTGAAAGGAATAGTGCTATTCACCCCACCTCTGCAGCATCCAGCACAATCCTGGCACACGGTGAAGGCTCAAGTCAATGTTTGTCCCTATTGGACATTCAATCAGTCCGAGATGGAATTAGAGAGGTTGACAGGGCAGGTCGAAGGGTCGAGTCTGTGAACTTGAAGAAGGTCTGTTACACACCACGACAGCTGTTAGCTCCCAGAGCACTGAGCAGGCAGCACCAAGGCTGCCCGATCCCGGGCACCAGCCTCCACCCTCTCTTTCCTGGCCTGAATATAGACCCACATGTGGGGTGTTGAGGCTGCAGGAGTCCTGACACAGAGATGCCACCATGATTCTCCAGTTCCCTGCAAACATTGTTATCCATAGTGCAAATGCTTCGCAATGTTTTGACTTAGAACCAGGCAGAGTTTGGGCGCAGTCCCATCAGAGTCAGCCCAAACAGGAGAAACACGGGTTTATTTGGTGCCTCAAAGGATGGATCATTCTAGCACAGGCCACTCAGCAGCCCAGAGCTCAGCTTCCCACCCACCGATCTTCACATCTCAGAAAGGGCACCAGATGTGTCAGACCCAGGAAACGGGTCTCCTTATCACGTGAAATGACCCGAGGGCTGCGATGCGCAGGGTCAGCTTCCTGTCCATGCTTTTGAGATCTGAGCCTCTCCAGAGCTCTTCACCAGCCCCATCACCCCAAACCTCTAAGACCAATGCAGGGTGTGATTCAGGCTACACATCTGGGCTGTGCAGCCAGGGGGCTCTGTCACTGAAGTTAGGGGATTCCTTCAAAGGCAGGGGCAGGAGCACCAGCCATACGGACAACCTGTCCTCACGTGGGAGGCCCACAGGCCATTGCCGAATGCACAGGAGGTGGTGATTAGTAAGCCCCTCCCCTGGAATTGCTGAGCCCCTTCACCTGTCAGAGCTGCAGAGGAATGGAGAGAACCAATAAGGCAGAGAGGATAACCTGGGGCCAGTTACTGAACAACCAGAGCCTCAGTTTCCCCATCCATAAGATAGGGACAACTCTTGGGACGGTCCCCTGGGGATGACAGAGTGTGAGTTTAGAGACCAGAATGTGAGGCACTGTGAGCATCCAAGGCAGGGTCACCCCAGTGCAGCCTGGTCGCACATGAGCAAAGTCAGGGCTGTGTGGGCCCAATACAGCAGACTGTGAGACATCGGGGCCAGCCTGGCCATTGACTTACCCTGGTGCCCTGTGCAAATAAGACAGGAGATGGAGCCTGGAGTTTTGCCCGAGAATGGGGGATCTGAATTCAGACCAGAGTGATAGGGTGGCAGACTCCCCTAAGGCCTCCGTGAAATGAACAACACCCCCCTCCCCTCATGGTTAACTTTCCTGTTGGAGGCTCAGAAAGTGCCCCAGGACACAGGCTCCTGGCAGAGGTGCAGGCTGGGTGTGGTCAAAGGGCTGGGACGACACAGAGGCTGCTGCCCTAGGAGTAAGGTGACCAACGGGACAGTCCTGATTTTTAACAATTTGTCCCGCGTCCCGCAGCGTTTTAAAAAAGTCCCGATTACTCTTTGTAATATTTTAAGTAATAATAAAAAAGAAAAGAGAAAAACCCTCCCCCCCGCCCCCCACGGTCAATGGTGTACCGCTTTAAATCTTGTCACCTTACCTAGGAGGTCACAGGGGAGCCACAGTCATGGGAACCAGGACAGGGCTGGGGGTAGGGCTGGGGGTGGAGACCAGGCTGTGTCATGGAAGGGTAGAATGGCATCCCATAAAAGCTTCCCCGCCGTCTCCTCAGGACGCAGAATGATCCAGAGAAACCGAGAGCCCTGGGCTTCCCAGCAGTGACAGCGCTTCTGAACAACTGCAGTCTCAGCAGCCTTCATCTGAAAAGCTCTGCACACCAACATGCGCAAACCCCTAGCGTCTAACCTCCCCTCCATCACCACACGCATTTCCCTGGTTCTCGCTGACACACTTAAAAAAAAAAAATATATATATATATATATATATATTTCAGAGAGGAAGGGAAAGGGCGGGAGAGAGAGAGAGAGAAACATCAATGATGAGAGAGAATCATGGATGGGCTGCCTCCTGCACACCCCCTACTGGGGTTCGGGCCTGCAACCCAGGCATGTGCTCTTGACAGGAATCAAACCTGGGACCCTTCAGTCCGCTGGCTGACGCTCTATCCACTGAGCCAAACCAGCTAGGTCTCTCTGACACTCTTGATCAACAGGAGTCTTCAGGCAGCCAGCCAGCTGCTGGGAGGCCCTCTGTCAGGTAAAAAGAGCACTTGCTTTCTGTTCACTGGGCCCTGAGTTCAAATCCTGCCTCACACTCTACCTCTACATGGCCGCACAATGTTAGAAAGGTTTCTGAAACTCTCTGAAGTCTTTCTTCATGTGCAAATTGGCAGCTCATCTCTCTCTACAGGCTTCCATGAGAACTGAAATGAGAGATGTGCACAGTAGGTCCTCACACATGGCAGTCATTACTGAGAATATAAAGCCGATTCCACCTGCATTAATTCCCGGGGCTGGAACACTCCACCACCCTGGGCTGCCTGTGCCTTCTCCTCCTCTCCCCCTCCCCCGTGCTCCTTTGCACCCCCTCCCCATCCCTGTCCCACCCAGCCCAGGCCTATATAGAGACCTCTCCCTGGTCCTGGCTGTCGTGGAGAGGAGTTTCTAAAGTGGAAACTGCTTCAGACAGTTAGCCCAGTGTGCCAATCGCAGAGCAATCTCTCGCCCAGCAGGGCAAGGCTGTGAAGTGTAATTAAAGCCATGGGTGCATTAGGAGCGGCAGCCGTCTTACCAAGAGGAGTACCTCACCACCACTCATCCTGCACCCTGAGCATGGGTCCCTAAGGTCCAGGACACAGGAGCCACAGCCCTTCCCCAAGCCCCAGTCCTCCTTCTCCTCCTCCTCCACCCCAGCCTCCTCCACCCCAGCCTCCTCCAGCTAAGTCACGCCACAGCTGTCTTCAATCAGCTGTTTTAATTTATCTTGCAGTTCCCACTCAGGAAGTTTCTCTTGCAGTCTAACTTAAATTCTTCCCTCTACAGAGTGATGGAGGGAGGAGGACAGCCGACACGGATGTGAGTGTGGGCTTCATGAAGGTGCCCTGAGAAGTGTCCTTGAGAAGGGCAGAGCCTTGAGCCTCACTCCACCCCCAACCATGAGGAGATGGTGTGGTGGTCCTGCAGGATGGAGCCCGGGATGGAGGCAATGTGATGGATGAATCGGAAGGGGGAGCAGGAAAGCACTTCAATCAGATGGAGGAGAGAGCTGGGAGGCAGCAGGCCCACCTAGGTCAGATGCCTGGGGCTCCCTTACTAGTTACCTAATACCTCTGTGTCTCAGTCAGTGCATCTGTAAAATGGGGGTAAAAAGTCATAGCTGCTCTTAGGGCTTCCATGAGCTAAAATACATACAGCTTTTTAAATGGCCTGTCACAACGTAAGTTCTCAGTAAACTTTCGGAAACCTCATAACACTTCATCCCATTCTGCAAATTGCTCAGGGTCCTGGGGCTTCTTTCCTCTCCGTTTCTCTTAGACTCACTCCTTCTCCATTCCAGTGGCCTCGCTGCAGTCCTGTCCCTCAACCCCACACACTGGGCTCAGTCTGTGACCTCCCCTGTCCTCTCCCCATCGCCTCCCTCTCCCCCGTCACATCAGTCTCCAGCTCACCAGGCCATTCTGCAGACCGGATGGTTTGGTACCCTTGGGCCCCAGCTACTTTTCCAGGTGACCTGCTTTACTAATAAGAACTCATTTAATTCAATTCCCACAACCACCCTCTGAAGATATTATAGCCACTTTACAGACAAGGAAACTGAACTACAGAGGGGAGCGATAATTTGCCGAAAATCACCCTAAGAATAAATGGCAGAGCCAGAATTCAAACCCAGGTCTGTGTAGCTCCAGGCTGCCTTCCAAGCCAGACTCCTCAGCAAAGCACCTGAGGCCTTCTGTGCCTTAGCATCCCTCCTTGTCCCTGATTCATGCCCCTGCCCGAAGCTAGTTCAATGCACACACCTCACCTTCATAATATGCACTCAACCTCACAGAATCAAAGGGCAAGAATAGAGAGGAGACAGAGAGATTTTAGGAATGAGAGAAATTTGAGAAAGGGAGGAGCTGGAAAAGAAAAGCATGTTGAGAGATAACTTGCATGGTGTCCAGAGATTTGGGGGACTTCTCTGGCAGGCCCTGCAGTCTCTAGCTTGACTTCTAGCTTCTCATCCGGGCAAGGGATTCCACGGAAAGGAAAGAGAGAGGAGGCCGAAGCCGGAGCTGGCGAAAGGACCACAAAAGCTCCAGCTGCTCCGAATGAGTTCAAGCCACTTGGCTGAGTGCATGTCCCAGGGACTTGAAACATGCAAAGAAGGCAGAGCGCAGCTGTGAGGATCTTGCAGGAATCCTGACAGGATCCTGGCAAGCACTAGAAGGGCTGGGAGGCCTCAGGCCGGCCACACCATCCTCACATCCAGAGAGGGGTCTGAGATGGTTTCTGCAAACACAAATAAGAAAGCTTGATGTGTCTCTTGAGCAAAATTACTGAAGAGACTATGCACGGAGGGCGGTGGGCACGTAGCAAGGGCAGGGGAGATGCAATCAGCGTGTGCTCAGTAATGAAGTCCTGTCAGGCAAAAGTCTTCTCTGCTGACAGGGTCACCAGGCTGGCAGATGAGGGAAATGGGGCTCACCCATGTAACTGATCTTGAAAACATCTGACAGGCTCTTCCTGAAACTGTTGTGTACAAGCTAGAAAAGGGAAGCTAGAAGGTGGTAGAATTAGTGGGTAACGGAGCTGGTCACACAATCGCACCCAAGATTACTCACCAGGGGGTCAAGGCCCCTGGGCAGGAAGTGTGAAGTGTACCTGTGCTGGAAGGCACTGACCTACCCCGCCACATGTAACTCTTATCAAACCCTTAGGTCAACGTATGGGAAGCATTTGAAATTGGGGGCAACAGCAGATATACTGGAGGTCAAAGACAGGATCCACAATATCTTAGCTGGAGAGATGGACTGCTGAAGTGAATTAGGGAAAAATGGAAAGTCCCAAACATAAGACCAAAAAAAGTACAGTACTATTATGGGCTCAACTGTGTCCATCCAAAAGGCTAGTATGTTCAACTTTTAACCTCCAATACTTCAGAATGTGACCTTATTTGAAAACAGGATCAATGCAGATGTAACTAGTTCAGATGAGGTCATGCTAGAGGAGGGTAGTCCCTAGTTCAGTATAACTGGTGTTCTTATAAAATGGGGAAAGGTGGATACGGACAGGCACACAGGGAGAACGCCATGCAAACACGAAGGAAGAGATCAGGGCGATGCTTCTATAAGCTAAGGAATGCCCAACATTGCCAGTAAACTACCAGAAGTTAGGGGAGAGGCAGAGAGCAGATTCTCCTTCATATTCTTCAGGAGGAACCAATCCTGTCAGCACCTTGGACTTCTGGTCTCCGGGTCTGGAAGACAATACACTTCTGTTGTTTAAACACCCAGTTTGTGGTACTTCGTCATGGCTGCCCAAGCAAACTAACACAGGCATAAAGACACAATTGCAAGATGGGACTGACTACCAGATTATGATAGCGACCTGGGGGTACTGGTTGGACGTAAGCTCAGTAAAAGTCAGAAGGACCCGGTGTGGCTGCCACAAACAGTCAGGGCAGAATGGAGGCTGTGTTAATAGCAGGTGTGGTGCCTGGACTGATGAAGATGTGCTAGCCGGATATCACCTGGAGGACCAGGTTTGGTCCTGATGACCTCAATTTAAGACAAGTAGGAGGTTGCCTAGAGATGGTGAGACAAATCAGAGAAGAACTAATGGAAGTGGGAAAGAGGTGGAAGGCAATTGGTCTCCGGTATTTGCAAAGCTGTGGCATGCAGTGACTGATTATGCCTGAACAATCACATGGGGGAAGAGATAGAGCCCATAGGAAGAGACACAGATTGCAGAGAGATGTAAGAATTTTCTACTAGACATGTTAAACTTGAATGGGCCACCCTGTGGGGAGATGAGCTTTCTGTCTCTGAGGAACTCAATCCTCCACCAGCTGACCCCTCAGCAGGGACTGGTACAGGTCTTACAGCATCAAGAAGGGCACCCTCACATTCCCCACCAGGCTTGACACCAGCAATGCAGGCTTTTTACCCATGTAAAGCAAAAGGCCATGGTGAGATGGCCCCAAGACCTTTAACAGAGAGATGGCTTTAACAGAGAGAATTGCCTATGGAGGGCAGTGAGTCTAAACCTATGGTTTGGGCAGACCTGGTCCACTGAAGGATGCACCTGCTCATGCTTACAAGGACAGGGGTCCCAGAAGGATGAGGGGTGGGAAGGAGAGTGGCCCTAAATCTCCATTGTCCAGGGATGGAGGGAACTGTCAGCCCAAGACTTAACCAACTCCTCACTTGAGGGAGCTACACCAGGCCTCTCTTCAGGGGGTTGGGAAAGAGGTTTCTGCAGGTGAGGCAACGCTGATGCTAATACGATGAGGCATTCCAAGATGACCTGATACTATAGTGAGCTCCCACATGAGCTATGCCACTTTATTTAACCCTCCGTCAAAACCAGGCCTCCGTCACTACAGTACAAAAAGGAGGCTCAGAGAGGGAAAAGAACTTATGCAAAACCCACAACCAAAAACCGGTCAAGCTGCATTTGAATCCAAGTCTCTCTCATCTCCAAACCCATGCTTTTCCTAAGGTTCTACATAACTTCCTCAGCAAAAGACTGCAGGTTGTAGAAGTGCCACAAACATCCAAGAACAGAAAGAACCACCTAGTGTGGTCTAAAGCGGTGTGTCCCATTTCGGCATGCATCAGAATGGCCTGCTGGGCCCCTTCCCAAGCGTTGCCGAGTTAGTAGGTCTGGGGTTTGGCCCACGAATGCAACTCTCAGGTTCTGGCAGTGCTGATGCTGCTGGTTGGGGACCTCACCTTAAGAATCACTGCTCTAGAGCAATCAGGAAAGAGAGTGGTGTCCTCCAGACTCAGGGTCACAGAGAGATGGAGGTGTGCTGCCTGGTGGATCACCTGTCTTGAGGAGGGAGGGCCCCAACAACGTCTCAGGCAGCAGGACTGCCAGCCGGTGCTGCTTCGCTAGGAACCCATCTGGTTGGGAAGATGCTCCTTCTAAAAAATCCAGCGTCTTGTACTTTCCACTCTGAAATTTCTCTACCTCCTGGTTCTCCCAGATTGACAAGCTCTGTTCTCTTCTATAGGAAGTCCCATTTCTTCTTCCACCATGACCTCCAGGGTTTTCTCCCTCTCTAAACAGACAGGCTGCCTTCACCAGACCTTGTGTGGCTGATGCTGCATGCCCTCCACTGAACACACTCAGAAATGAGAACACAGTGACCAGAGAGAACCCAATCTGGACCCTGCACGTCTCTGAGATGGTGGAAGATGGTGGTGCTGTGAGCCATCCCATCACCCTGTCAGCTCCTATGAAGCCTGTGAACAATTAAACTCCTCAGATCCTTTTCTCAGGATCTGCATCCAAATCAAGTCTGCACCACCCCCAAACCCCTCGTGAACTTGAGTAATTAATTTCTTCCATCTAAATGCGACTTTCCATCTGCCCCTGTTAAATTTCATCTTGTTGGTTTAAACCCAGCATTGCAGTCTGCTGAGATCATTTTGAATATTTATTCTAGCTTTTATAGGAGCTGCCCATCACAGCCTTGTCACCAACACATTTGATAAGCTCGCTTACTCTAGTTTCATCCAAGTCATGCCAAAAATGTGCAGCTTCATTTTTCAGAATCTCACCTGCCACAAAACATCTTCCCCTTTGGAGTCCCTAATCATATGATCATACTTCTCCGAATCAGACTTTCTAGAGTCTAGGGAAGATCTCTGGATATGTCACTTCTTTCCTTAGCTGTTATTAATGCCAGGCTGACGTGGTGACTCTCATCTGAGTACTGTCACACCATCACCTGGTTCTTGGTCATGGTCAGAATCAAATCAGAAGGACGGTCCATTGCTACTTCTCTACCTTCTGGGCAATGACGATGTTATAGAGGTAAGAAAGCAAAAATGTATCTGATCTTCCACTTAAAACAGTATTTGACATCCAACAGAAGTCAGGACGCCTGTCCCCCCATCATTACTATAGTATGCCTCCCTGACAGCTTTATGATCCAGACTGGGAAAGTAGCATCCAAATGCTTCCAAATGGGTGGGGAAGCTGTCATAGGGATATGTCATAACTTGGACCTGCTCAGCTGCAAGGCATGCTGGGATCTTGGCAGCTGGTCAGTGAGGAGGCAAGAAATGTTTTCTGGCGTGGGATCCCTGGAGAAAGGGGTGAGGACAGATTCAAGGAAGTGGAAAGGAAAAGGGCGCCTTGATGAATAGCATCCCCCCCTCTTCTGCCATTCACATGTGCGATCCGCCCTTCCCTGCTGCAGAAAGGCATGCTATACGTTCGTGGGATGCTGCTGGAGCAGGAGCTAAGGATGGAGAGAGGTACAGGCAGTGGTGAAGTGTGTAGGCTCTGAAGCCAGACAGCGTAGATTTACATCCCAGCTCTACTACTTATTAGCTGTGTGACCTTGGGCAAATTGTTTTTCTCCCTCAAGGTTTCAGTTTCCTCCTGTGGAAAGTGGAGGCAAAAATAGGATCTGCACACAAGGCACATGGGGATTAAAAGAGATAATGCATGTGCAGGATCGTCTGGAACATAGTAACAGCTCAATAAATAACAGCTGTATGTGGAACAGCAGCTTGCGGGCACCAAGTGTTGCTAGTTCTGGGGCTGGAGGTGTGAAGAGAAAAATGCTAAGAAGGTAAAAGAAGAAACTTAAGTCTGGAGCTCACCTGAGGTGGGAGGCAGGAATTTGTGACACTGACCTGAAGGTGAAGCCTGGCTGGAGGCTAGGCAAGGAGGGGACCCTGCAGGTCAGGTCGGGCAGAGCCAGCGGGAAGCCTCAGAGGAGTCCTGTGAAAAGGTTGTTTTCTTCAGCTCTGACTACAGCCATTTTTAATTGCTATAGGAAGTCAGTCAAAAATTGTCTAAATGGTCCATGTTAAAAATACAAATTTATTCCACCTCTGGAAACCTGTTCTGAGGAAATAATCCTCAATAGGCAGAGATTTATATACAAGGATGCTCGCTGCAGCATCATTTATAATAGTAAAAAAAAAAAATGATTTACAAGCTAGATGTCTGACCCACAGGGGATTCGTTAAATAAATTATGGCACATCCATATGATGGAATAGCAGGCAGCCATTAAAAAGCCCGTTTCAGAAGAATACTTAAGACATGGGGAAATTATCACAATACGTTACAAAGTAAAAAAGGCTGGTTACAAAGGAGCACAGACAGCACAGTCACAATTTTAAACTATCGAACGACTGCGTATTACTTTTATAAACGCTTTAAGACAAAATGCCCCAAAAGAAGTTACTCTAGAAAGGAGCTCCCACAATCAGAATAGAAAGTGGTTAAATTCAGAACACGGGAACACACGTAGCCGTGATCTGCATGCCAGGAGCTGTAGTTAGTAGCTACTAGGGAGGCCCTGGCTATTTGGAAGGGCTGAGGGCGAAGAGGGCCTGCATGCCAATGGTGTGAGGCCAGGTGGAGTCTAGGAAAGACTTAGGTCGGTGGCTCTCAACCATGGCTGCAGATTAGAAGGTGAAAAAATACCAATGCCCAGCTCCATCCTCAGGGATTCTGACTTCATTGAGGTCTAAGATAAGGCTGGTCATCTCTATGGTTTTCAAAGCTCTTCAGGTGATTCTAATAGGGACCAGTGAATTCATGTTGCGCTGGACCAGGCACCTGTTACCTATATACAGAGGACATCGGAGCCTTGCTCTCTAGACTGAGCCCAGCATATGAGCAGAAATTCATCCTGGAAGCTAGAAAGAAGCTAAAAGGAAGCAGGTGGCCCCAAGACTCTTGGTCTATGCAGGAAAAGGACTCTTAGCTTTGGGGGACAATTTGCAGAAGTGCTCCTTAAGAGCTGGCCTGTTTGGGGGCTTTTGCCACAAGGACACTGCTCTCCATTTGAGACACCTGATGGGACCCAGTTGTCAGCTGCCTTCACAGACTGCAAGTACAGGTGAGTCTACAAAAGGGAGAAGGGAAGGAAACCAGGATCCTGGGAAATCTACAGGGACCTGACTCTGCAGAAGCTGGAACTAGTGATATTTTCCTCTCTGTCCTGCTTTTGAGCAGAAACACACTCCGGGCCAACGGAGCCATGTGCAAACCTTAAAGGTAATCTGCTTTGGGTGGATGAGGCCTCCCAGGGCCTCTTAGTTTCTCCCAGGCGCCTTGAGGGAAGAGGAGCAGAGGCAACAGCTTGCTGGAAACAAAAGTTTGTATTAAATGATAAGATCTCCCAGCTTCTCATTACAGGAATAGAGTTACTCAAGGCACCAAAAGAAGGAAAAGAAGAGGCCTGGGTCGGGTGGTGTACACACTGGAGCCATACATCCCTGAATAATTAAGAGCAAACTGCAGCTCTTTTGTACTCCTTGAAGTGGGGCTTCTGGGGGGCCTTCAGGACAATGCTCAGGGCAGTAAGGAGGGAGTTTCGGCTCAGGTGGACTAGTGGGGCTAGCAAGTAGGAATGGATCTAAACTGCTACCCTACCAGCCATTTCCCTGAAGTTGCCTGCCTCACATCAACTCTTGCAAAAGAACAGAGCTGCAGATAACCCAAGAGGCTGGGTGATCACACCACACACGAAGTTTATACCTGCATGTGTGTGAGTATTTTTACATACACACACATACGGCACATGTACCTTCCAGATGGTGTTTGGCTCAGGCGGAGGATAGCGGAAAATGCACTCTCGGAAGATGCTGGGACTGGCACTCAGGGGGTTATCAACAGTGGGGCTGGATAGTAACTAGAAACTGGCTTGAGACTAAGCAACTATAATAAATAATCCACAAAAAGGGGAATGAACCACTCCTCGGAGATCAAGGATTGACTATAATCTCCTTCTAAAACCACTGGCCTTGATGGTCAGAAAGAGCCTGTGGGGTTGGTTCATCTGACACCTCATTTTTACAGATGGGGAGTCTGGATTAAGCAGAAACGCTCCCGTGGGGAAGCCGCCTTCATTTCCAACCCAGCCTCCTCCTTCAGGAAAGTAAACCTACCTCCTCTAATTTGATCCTCGGGGGACTGGTGGAACAGACGGTCACCAGCCATCCTCCAGAACCACCCTTCCTGTCACAGGAGAGGCCACAGAGATATTGTTGGTTCAAATGCAAAGATATTCCGATAATACTGACAAGGCTTCAAATTCAGTCGAGTTCCAGGTGCAAGGCTGATGAAGTCATCCTTACCAAACGCAGAAAGGCAATGCTGTGTGCCGCGTCCCACCATGACACAGTCCTTGCCTCCCAAGCTTTCATTTGCTCAGGGAAAAGCCCAATGAAATCCTTAGCCTCTTATTTCAAGTCAGAGTGGAGGAGGAAGAGCAGCCCAACTGTGGGGAAATGGGAAATGTGCTCAAGCTCAAACTCTCCCAAGCCCAGTCTCCAGCCCAGGGGTCCCTCCTCCGGCTTTCCCCGCGGTGCCATCTCGGTTTTTTTCTTCTTTGAAGCTACCAAGTAAAGCAGTTTCTCACTGGTGAGCCCCCAAGTTACATCCGAATTAAAGAGTGCATTCTGCAAGGTTTGGTTTTCATCTCTCGCGCTCACTAAAGCACAGCACCAAAGCAGAAGAGCAGGACGGTGACATGCAGGGCCACAGAGCAGTCAGCACCCCCTTCCCACTCGGAACTCTGCTCCCAGCTGGGACTCTCCCTTGCCACTCTAGCTTTCCAGCCTGTTTGAAGGGGGATTTCTTCAGAAAGAAAGTCTTGAAAGAGATTCTTCCACTGGAGACAGAGAATGGCATACACAGAGATCTCCTTCCAGCTTACCCACCAAGGAGCCATCTCCTCAGATGAGGTAGATGTCACTAAACCAAAATTCAGAGAAAAAGAGTTTCCAAATGTATGCACTATGCCAGTGAAATCCAGGGGTTGCCCACACACACTGTAAGAGAAAGGCTCACGTCGGTCAACTCAATGAAACCATTCATCAAGACACTTGCTTTGGCTTCTTGTTATACATTTAAGACCAAATTTGTTAGGCTTTGTCATAAATTTAAGACCAACTTAGCGATGGCTAAACTCAAATGCAAAGGTATGAATGTGAACAGTCATTAGAGGTAGTTATTTCCAATACACACACATTCACACAAAGTCATCGGTTGATGAAGACAAGCTAGTAATCAAGATGGCTGAATGAGGCAAAGGATGGTCCCAGGACACACTGGGGTTCAGATCCTGAAGTATAAATAACCAATACTCCCTCCCAATAGTTCCCATCCCCAGATCACCAGGCACGAGGCAGGTGTTCAACTCTGCCTAATGAGTGAGGAATCGGAGGCATGAAGCGGGGACTTGGAAATAAGGGAAACAACTAGCTCTCCCAGCCCTCCCCGCAAATACTTTGGACATCTCCACCTTAGCGGTCAGGTCACCCAGACAAACTCACAGGTAAAACACAACCCACAGTAAATTTCATCTTAGAAGTCGAGGCAATGCTAGTAGTTGTGCTCTCCTGGCACGCTGATTCACCTCCACCCAGGAATATCAGAGACAAACTTGTCTACTGTTGTATCCATAGCTTCTAGCACAGTGCCTGGCACACAGCAGGTGCTCAGTAACTAACGAACACCTTAGTTTACTGCCACTGTTTATCTTATCTACCTGGTTTACAGGCAATAAAAAGTCAACGCTTGAGAACCATGGGGAACACCTGACTGTGGGGCAGCAGAGCTCAGCTCTGGGTCCTTTAAGGCAAGATGACAAGGTAACAAGCACTTCTAATCAGGGATCTTGTCCTTTGCCTTCTGTGTCCGTTCTACTACCTCAGTCCTCAATAAAAGTGGTGAAGTGGTTGATTGTATAGTTGTGATCTGAGTTGCTATCGTGTTGACTTTCCCTGTGGGATACAGGAGGGTGACCAAGATTAGAACAGGAATGTCATGATCGATGTTCAAAATAATTCAACCCGACAGCATCTTCTTCCCAAGTGCACACACTCTATCCACCAATCTACAGCCTCGCCAGGCTGCTCCACCCTAAATGTCTGCCATCCCTCTGCCCCCTTGCTGGAGTTCCTCTTTCCCTTTTTAGACCCAAATTTGAGGCTCAGGGCTTTCTGAATATTCCCTGGGACCCCCCAACAACCTATGTGAGCTTCCGGCCTTTTCTTTTTTAACCCCTGCATAAAGCTTTACTAATCTGGAAGCAAAAAGTTAGGTTTGGATTTTTTTTTTCTTTCTCCTAAAGGAAAAAATTGGTTTACATCCACTGGGTTCCAGATGTGGAGGAGGAAGGGGAGGGACATGAGACCTGAGTTCCAGTCTTGGCTCTGCATCTAAACTCTTGTATCAATGGATATGAAGTGCTAGATCTGTACAAGACAGGACAGATTCCCGACCTCAAGGAACTCATCTTCTGACAGAAGAGCCTTAGTGGCCCTGAGAGTAAGGGTGAGCTGGGGGTTCACCAGATCAGAGGGAGGACCAGGCTGTGGGGCGTTCCAATCAATCCCCAAAGTACAGGGAAACATGATAACATATGCACACAATGAGACAAGATCACATCTTAGAATCATAATTTCTTTTTTTTAAGTATATTTTTATTGAGTTCAGAGAGGGAGATAGAGATAGAAACATCAATTTTGAGAATCACTGATTGGCTGCCTCCTGCACACTTCTTCCTGGGGATCGAGCCCACAACCCGAGCATGTGCCCTTGACTGGAATCGAACTCGGGACCCTCCAGTCCGCAGGCCAACGCTCTATCCACTGAGCCAAACCAGCTAGGGCAGAATCATAATTTCTTAATCTGCAGACATAGGGGTCGGACCACTCAAGGGCTGCACATTGGTTTTGTTTGGACCATTGTTATTTGGCCAGCTCGACTTTGGATAACCAGTTGCCCCAGGCTCAGCCACTTTAAATTGCTAGACCAGCACTTTGTCACCTGCCTGCCCTCTGTAGGCATTTGCCTTTGTGACTCTCCTGACATGCCCATCTCCTCCAGCTTTGAACCTCAGTAAGAAGTAACTGATAGAGGGACTTTCAACCAGGCCAGGAAGGATACCCTAAAAGGCATCTATCTGTGATTCCTCCAATCCCAGCTGGGAGGGGCAAGCCACAGAGCCATGTTGGACCTCTCAAGCTTCCTTCTTTGCCTTTCCAGTCCCACTCCGGAAGTGGGAAGGGAGCCCTCCCTGTGCATCCCTTCTCCTGTCCCACAATCCCTCAACCCACAGCTGGTGGGGAGGGGTTCAGTCAACAAGGCCAGCTCTCAGAGTCACCAGGCTTTCCTCAGTCAGTCCTCTCCTAAGCCCTGGGTCACCATCTGGCACCGAGCCCTGATGCCTTGTGCAGCCTTTGCATTTTTCTGTTCATGTTCTCCTCACTCCTCCCCCGAGCCCTCCCCTCCCCCAAAAAAGGTGGTGAATTTAGCGGGGGCTCAGCCTGGTATCTACCAGAACCTGGCTGGTACATTGCACACACCAGGCACTTAACCATGTCCACAGTGATGGTAATGATGTCTGTTTGCAGCTCTGGAGGAGGAACTAACTCCCTGGAAAGGGCCTGACTCCCTGGAAAGAGAACAGAGATGGACCCAGAAGAAAGAAATTGCCCCCCCACACACACACACACACACAACTTCCCCCACATGGCACAACCAGAGGCAGCCCTTCTTCTCGAGTGATCTCCCAACAAGGTTCTTCCTGGGTTCTGCCCTGTGGCAGAGTGGCAAGCCTTCTCTCTCTTTGATATTTTATCCGCCTGCCTTCTCCCTTCCTTCTCGTTTGGGAATCCAGATTGGGGCAGGATACTGCAGCTTCCAAGCTGCGTCTTCATCTGGCTCCCTTTTTCTAGTGAGGTCCAGTTCCCAAACTCAAGTTCCCCTCTGCCCCTTCCTCAAGGTCATCTACCCCGGATCAGAAAAGGCGAGGCCGCTTTTTAATGTCAAAAAGAAATGGAGAGGAGGGTCGGGGTAAGTGAGGAGAAGGAAGGGAAGAGAATAGCCTAAAAGATGAGGGAAAATGAGGCTGGGGAGGACTGGGAGGCTGGCTTGGGGGGGGGAGGGACGCTGGAGACAGGAGTCTCTGCCTAGGCAGCAGAATGAGGCCGAAGTGGGGAGCCGAGGGGTGGGGGGCTGAGAAACGTGGAAGAAGGCTGGATTTTCTAGGGGCTGAGGGGAAACTAAGGCGGGTGGGGACAGGGAAGGTTCGATCCTGCCGGGGTCTAGACGCAGGACGGCTTCCAGGCCCCCCTTCCCCGCCCCCATCCCAGTTGCGTAGGCTCCAACACGGGGCGGAGGAGGAGCGCATCCCGAGGGCCCGCAGCTCTTGGGCTCCCGCCGCTCGGGTTCGCACCGCGGACGCCTGGGGGGGATCGCGGGGTGGGGCAGGGTCCGGCGGCCCCCTCTCCCGGTCCAAACTCCCGCCCACTGCAGCCGGGCGCGGGAGGCGGTAGGTCCGACCGGAGGACTGGGCCAGCGGGTATGGGAAGGAGGCGAGAACGGCGCTGCAGGTGGCTCCTCCTCGTAGTTTAAAGTTTGCAGCAGGCGAAGGAGCCGACTCCGTCCATCCTCTGCAGCCGGCGCCCGCGGCTCGGCCGCAGCAACTCAGTCTCCCCTAGCCCTCGGCGCGTCCGGCGGCCACTCCCCTTGGGGCTCCCGCCCCGCTCGGGTCCCGGATCCCCCTCTCCGGTCTCCATCCCTCCCCAGTGCCCGCGCCCCCCGCTCCCTCCCTCCGCGCTGGATCTCCGACAAGACGTGAGCGGAAAGTGAATGGGCCGCGCAGCCACAAAGACAAATTACCATGAGACAAACACACCGAGACATCGCCGTTCGCGCCCGGGTTCCCGCCGCCGCACCCCTCTCCACCGGTCGAGGCGGGGACGCGGGGCTCCCCGGCCGCTGCTGGTCCGGGGCCTGGCGAGGCAGAGTTTGGGCTCCGCAGGGCCCTGCCGGGGCAGAGGTCCGGGAACCACCAGCGTGGGGGTCCCCAAGGTGGCGATGGAGCAAGAACCCCCAAGCAACAGATTCTACACTCCGCGTGGGCCTCGGGTTCCCACGCACCGCGACCGCCCGCTCGCCCCTGCGCCGGGATTACTCGCCCGCCCTCTCGGAACCTCCATCTCCGCGGGTGTCAGAGCCTCCGCCCCGCTCTCTCCCAGCCATTCCTTCCACGGTCCCCTTCCTACAGGCCGGCCCTCGGGTCCCCATCGGGCAGCCCAGACGCGCCGACCCTGGCCGGGCGAGGGCCCGGTAGAGCCGGACCCGGAGCGAGCGGGCGGCGGGGGGGAAGGCAGCGCGGAGGGCGCCCAAGCCGAGGTGTCTGTGGGCGGCGCGTCAGCCCAAGGACCCCCTCTTCGCCGGCCCGACGCCTCTGCCACCTGGTTCCAACTTGCCGGCGTCCCCGGCCCCTACCCCTCTCCCCACCGAGTTGCCGAAGTTTGAAACTTGCAGCCCCAGCCCGCGCACGGGAAGCGCCCGCGGTTCCCGGGACTCACCTCCGGGTTGCGGGCGCAGGTGCCCGGTCCCCGGCGGCTCCCGGCTCCGGGAGAGGCGGAGGCGAACCGGGAGGGCTTGGCGGCCGGTCTGGGAACTGGGCAGCCGCGCGGAACGGCCTCCGACTCGGGGCTCGGCGCCTCGATGCGGTCCCGACCCGGGCCCGCGCCCGCTCTGCTTGGGCTCCTCCAGCCGCCGCTGGACGCGCGGCCGACCCGCCCGGCTCCGCGGCGCTGGGCGCTGGCAGCCGTCCCCGCGCTTCAACTAGCTCCCGACCCGGCGCGCGGGTGAGAGCGGGGAGGAGGGGACCGAGGGAGCAGGAGGGGGAGGGACGGAGGGATCGGCGGTGGGGGAGGAGTTGAGAGCGAGGGAGAAGCGGGGGAGCGGGGGCGAAAAGGAGGAGGGGGTGGAGAGGACCGGCCGCGGCGCGCGCTTCTGTCGCCAGCCCCGAGGCGTGCGCAAGAGCGCGAGGGGGCGCCCTGCACCTCCCTGTCCCCGACCGGCCGGACCCTCGCCCCAGGCCGGCCCAGGGTGCGTTGCCCGGGCGTAGGGGTGGGGGGTTGAAGTCCCGTGCAGCAGTCAGCTCATGACCGGTGAGACCCAGGACCCCGAGCACTTGCCGCCTTTTGCTCCATCCTGCCCACCGGTTCTCATGAATCCCCATCTGGAACCTGACTTCCTCCCGGGGCCTCCTTCCCCTCACCCTCACCCCCCAACCCTGCCCGCCCAAACCTTGAGGCCTGAGAAAGTCCCCTTTCTTCCCCGTTCCCGAATTCCTCAGCCCAGTTTGCTAGGGACGATCTTCCTGCCTGTGGATTTGAAGGCGGAAAGCACCGCGTGCAGCACACGGGAAATCTGGTGTGAACTGCAGCAGAAGAGAGGGCGGCGAGGCTGCTGGGCTGGGCTGGAAAGCCAGAGCTGGCCGCAGTAGGGTTGACAAGCTGGACGACCTTAAGTGAACCTCTCCAAGCCTCAGTTTCCTCATCTATAAACCAGGGTGGATAGTACCTACCATACAGAACAATTTGAAGACCAAGTAGGGGGCTAGAGGGAGTAAAATAATACCGAACACCAGGAACGCTGGGAGGGCATCCAAGAGATTAGCGGTTCTGGGAGGCAGTCAGCGAGCGCTCTGAGCTGAGGAGCAGGCTTAGCGACCGAGCTGAGGAAGGCTGCATTGTTGACAAGTTTAATGTCTAGTGTTTCTGGTGGCGAGAAAGCGGAGGGAAGGAGAGGGGCGAGCTTCAAATCCTGTGCCCGAGCTGCGAGAGGGAGGGGAAGGGAGCCCTCTGGTGAAGAAAAAAAGGTATTTAAAATAAAAAAAGGTGACCTAAGTATGTGGGGGGAGGGGGGAAGGAGGGGGGAGAGGGGGGACAAAACAAAGAATGGAGGAGAAAGACAAAGGACCTGAAAAAATTAAGCCCCCGGAAGTATGATTTTAAGAGGTAACCAAAGAGAATTATGAAATAAAAATAGATACGTTGGAAGAAGGAAAACATTAAAAAGACTTTCTAGTGTATGCCAGAAATTGAAGAAGCAGAGGAAAGCATTTTACATAACAAAACTCTAGGTAAAGGAAATTCCAGATAAAGCTGAGGAATGGAGACAGCACGAATCCCAGAGACAGCACGGAACACACACACACACACACACACACACACACACTCCCCTCTGAACCAAGGTGAGAAGCAGTTTGGCCAGGATGATGGAAAAGCAAGAACAAATCCAAGAAGGGAGTTTATGAGATGTTCTAAAAAGGGAACCAGTGCACAATCTCAGAAATAAAGACTTTCTAGGGCAACAGAAATGCTGAAACTCATAATGTGCAGAATGGAAAGAAACTTGCAAAGATAAGACACACTCTGGACCAGAGGAGAGAGATGTGGAGAAGAGGATAAAAAGAAGGCAACGGGTATGTGGGGGCATACCAGTCTGGAAGCCCAAACATTTAATTAAGGGTAGAAATCAAGTTGGAAGAGGTAAACCCAGGGCATCCTTTCCAAACATATCATTTTACAGGCAAGAGCAATGAGTTCTAAAGAGGGGAAGCAATTCTCCCAGAGTCCCAGGCTGGGGTGGAGGTAGGGCTGTGAATGCCGTCCCCCATCCTTATCCCCACCGTGGGGACTGCTTTTGCCATTGCAACACTATAAATGCGTGAGATATATAGACACCTCATAATTAATACAAAAACACGAGAGTTTCCCATTTGTCTGGTTGGCAGCATAGACAAAATGCCTTCTGAGTGGTTCTGTCAGCAGCAGCTCTCTCTTGGAAGACAATAAAAATCCTCTCCATTCTCCATCCTATTCTCTCAGCCTCCTTCTCTTTTCCACCATGTCTTGATGGTTTTCTCTTTCTTCTCTTCCCACTGTCATTTCCTGCCCCATCCTGGCCCTCCTCCCCATTATCAATGACTATGGGAGGGTCTTGGTCCAGGAAGAGAAGAGAGCAGACCCCAGTATGGGGACACAGGCAAGGAATCATCCCTTTTCAGGGGAAGCAGGAGCCAAGAAGGGAAGACACCCGAGGAGACACAGATAGAGGAGCAGAGCTGCCTGGGATGCTGGGCTAATTAATCCTAATTGCATCCCACAGTATTGTATTGATTAACAGTGATTACTCAAGAGCTCTCAATGCAAGACAGCTTCTGAAGTCCAACCCTCAGGAAGGGACCGTTGCTTTACTAGCCTGGCTCGCCACCACTTCAGGCATCCCTAGGATTTGGCAAGCCCAGCCTCATTAGAACCTCTGAATCATCTGGAGAAAACCTGGAGCGTTGACCCCATCACGACAGTGTCACCACCACTTTCTGTCACCTTCTTTAAACCTTTGCGGTAACCTGTATAATGATTACTTCTATTAGGAGCAATTCTCCACCTACTGGAATAGTGTTAATTAAGCAGAATGTAAATACAATAATTAATACAGAATTATCCAAAACACACATGCTAAAGAACAGCAAAATAGGGGATGGAGAAGAGTTCTTAGAATTCACTCTTGACCTAGAAATTCCAAACTGATCTTGAACTAAGGTGCTAAGGGGTTAAGAAGTAAGCCCACACTCTTGTGCTTCAGGGTGACACACCTGACCCTGACCTGCCTCCACCAGAGAGCATTTTCTAGGAGATCTGGCTGCCTCTGAAAAACAAGAGTGCAGCCTCTCCCAGGAGTGTGTGTGTGTGTGTGTGTGTGTGTGTGTGTGCAGAGCCCAAGCACAAACAAAAGTCTGGCCAGACAGCAAAAGGCACACAAACATCATCCACTTGTATAGAATAGGATAGAGAGAATTGAAAAGAAGAAGGCAGCAATCATTTATAATTTTTGAACTATCTGCTCATTGTGCCTCGGGATGGGAAAGAAAAAAAAAATTCCCACTCCAGGAGTCATTGTCAACCTGTGAACCAAAAGCACACTTAGGTCAGAGGAACTGAAGTGTCACTCCACAGCAGCTCTGCCATTGTCCTGAGCTAATGTGAGAGAAGAGATCTTCCTTCCTTCCTTCCTCCCCAAACATTTAAGTGCCACTCACTGTACCACGAGGGGAGGTTATAGGAAGAGAAAGCCAGTGCCGCCGAGGCAGGCGGGAGAGGCAGACATAAAAGCCCCGGCGAAGTGGAGGGGCCATGACTTGCTCTATCCAACAGGGCGAGGAAGTCTTCACAGCAAAGGGCCTTCTAGCTGGGAATGGAGACAAGGGCAGGCATTTGCCAGACAGAGAAGTGGGAGAAGGCAGAGGAAATAGCATGTATGAAAGCACTGATATAATTAGATTTCTGTTCTGGAATAATTCCTTGGTCCTGGCTAACAGGTTTGGAGAGCTGAACGGTAAGTGTGAGCAGGTGCTTCATGTGGTGGAAAGAGCACCACACCAGCAGTTAGGGCTTCTCAGTTCTGGGACCAGCTTGGCCACTGGCCAGCTGGGTGTCCTTGAATGAGCACTTACCCTCTCTGACCTTGATCACCTGGTGTCTGAGGTCCTCCTGCATGCACGTTCTATCACTCTAACTCTTCCCACAGATATTTCTTTACATCATGTTCTTTTTAAAAATATATATATATTTTGTTGACTTTTTGCAGAGAGGAAGAGGGAGGGATAGAGAGTTAGAAACATCAATGAGAGAGAAACATCGATCAGCTGCCTCCTGCACACTCCCTACTGGGGATGTGCCCGCAGCCAAGGTACATGCCTTTGACCGGAATCAAACGTGGGACCCTTGAGTCCGCAGGCCAATGCTTCATCCACTGCATCAAACCGGCCAGGGCTACATCATGTTCTTTACAATATTTGTGCACATAGTCCTTTCCATGGGCATAACATTTTGCAGTTTACAAAAGTCTTTTCCATACAATATCTTTTGACCTTTACACCCCGTGAGGATCGCTACACTGGTGTTCTAGATGACCTTCAGCAGCGTGTGGCTATAAGCACCATCTCTATGCTGATGACATCCGAGGTTGTGTCTTCAGCTCTGACCTCTTTCTTGAAACCAGATGCAGAGAATCAACTGCCTGCTCCACATGAACATCCAATAGGCAACTCAAACTTCGAATGTCCAACACTTAACTTTTGATTCTTTCCCCAAACTAGCTTTTCCTCTGACTCCTCCATCCTAGCAAACAAAAACCCTATTCTTCAAATTTCTCCAGGTCAAAATCTTGAAGTCATCCCACACTCCATGTGTAAACCATCAATAAATCCCATGGTTTTTATCTGTGAAATATTTTCAGAGTCTTCTCACCAGCTCCTCCACCAGCACTCCAATTCAAACCACTCTCTTCTCTCATCTGGATGTCTGCTCTGCCTGCTTCTACCTTTATACATACAGTCTGTTCTCCACACCGAAGCCATCCTAAGTCAGAGCCTGTCACTCCTCTGCTCAAAAGCCTTCTATGGCTCTCCAGCCCAGTAGAGGAGAAGCCATATCCTCACCAAGTCTACCTGCATGTTCCCTATATCACCTGGACCATCCACCTTCCTTCACCTCTTTAGCCTCACCTGACTCTCTAGTTTCCCAAACACCTGAGGCCACCTCAGGGCTCTGTACTTGATGATTTTCTGTCTGGAAAGCTCTTCATTCAGATGTCCACACAGGTTGTTCTTTCCCTTCCTTCAGTCTCTGCTCAAATATCAGTTCATTGGAGAGACATTATGATCCTTTAAAAATTACAAACCCCTGTCACTCTCCATGGAAGTGGAGACTGCCTGAATTGTTCTTTGCTATAATCCCAGCCCACAGAATTGTGCTTGGTAAAAGGAAGTGCACAATAATGATTTAATGAGCAAATTATTATTATCATTCCCATTTTACAGATAGGGAAACTGAAGCACACTGACAATTGGTTATTTTTAGAGCTGGGATTTAAACTTGGAGTTTTCCATATCAAATTATTTTCTCCAAGTGGTTATTTATCCATCTCTATACTTGCATTTTAAAAATGTTTTAATAGAAAATACATATTAGAATAAAATACATACTAAATATTTCCCACCCAATTAAACACATGGGTCCCTGACCCACACGGCAATTCTGCAAGTCACAACAGAGTGAAGAGTTAGTTCTGAAAACCCAGATGTTTAAAGTGGTCACCACAGTGCACATTCACCCTGGCGGCATCTTCGTTTCTTGTTACAGTTCTAGTTGGTGTTTTTTTTTTTTTTTCTTGATTACTAAAAAACAAGTCCCTTTCAGGCCTTCACATATTTACCCTCACATGTTATCTCTGGCAATATGTATAAATAAGTGTATACACACACACCACTTTCACATCTCCGAAACCAGGGGTGTGATGAGAGAGAAGGAAGGTTGGATTTGCAGCCTGCCCTTGGGCTGACACCCAGGAGTAATCACACATCTTTCCTCATTCATTCAGTGACTCTCCACCTCCCTCTTTCCTGTTCTGGCAAACACGGTCAGAGGAGGGGTGAGGATGAGTCAGGAGGAAGTGAGGTATGGGAGGGGTATGAAGATCAGAAGGAAGCACAGCTGGTCCAGCAGATGACACCAGGTTTCCTGGTAGATGGGTTAGATAAAGGCCAAGTCAAGTGCTCCATTCTAGGCCAGGAGAGAGGGGTCACTCTCAGGACATTTGGACCCAAAGAAGAAAAAGGTGTGGTCACCCTTCTGGAAGACATTTGAACACAACAGACCGGTGATTCTCTCCCAGGTCCAGGGTGAAGCCACAGAGGTCCTGGGTGGATCTGGGCGGGATGGGTGTTGGCCAAGGACACCTGAGGCAGTGTCCCCAGAATCCTGGTAAGAAGATGACCCCAGGTTGTAGCCAAGAAGAGGCCTGGCACTGGGTGGGCCGGAGCAGGACCAGACCTCAGAACAGGAGACAAGAAGGAATCTGCAGGAGAATTTGCTGCCCAAGTTGGGGGAGGAGCCCACTAGTGTGGTTGAGAGGTCCAGAAAGGCTCCTTTGTCCTTGACAACGTGTCTCTCCTGAGGTGTTCCATGCCCCCTGAAATCCTCACAGAGGAGGAATGATAGATAAGCATAATGCCTTATTTAGACAACGCAATCTACATATTAACCGCACCTTAGCTGGAGTGGGGGATAAACAGCAATTCCCTCCAAATTATCTAGTGAGCACTCCATTGCTCTAGGACCACCCAACATCTCTGGTCCATGAAGAAGAATCATTCAACACATTCTTATTGGCTAACACATTGTAGGGATACAGGAGGGAATGGATGATGCTAGATTGAGAGCAGGCCAGATTAGAGAGGCCTTGAATGTTATGGAGGAGGGGTTGGATTTTATCCTACAGGCCAGGCAAGAGCATCATCTGAAGTTTGGAGCCAGAGCCTGATGGGGTGAGATGGGTGGCAGTGGGTGCACTTGAGTTAGGAGACTGTTACAACAACCCATACAACTCACTGAGACCTTGATGAGGGCAGAGATGACAAAAATAATGAAAACTCGTTATCTTCTTTAGCTACATGAGGCAGAAATATAAGGGATTGGAATACAGAATAAGGACTGAGGTGGAGAGGAGTAAAAAACATAAGAGCAAAAATATGGGTGCCTAGAAAAGTTGGAGGTGTGAGCCAAGTGACTAATAAGAGAAGGCTTGATGAAGAAATGTTGCTCCCTCATAATGTGGCTTAGCACTAGCTCTGCTCCACGTCTGAGAAATGGAGGGGGATGGATTGCCCTGAACACATTCTGGTGCTGCTGCAGGCAACTCGGTGCTCAGTCATTAGCTGAGAAGTACCGATTCTCAGGGAGACGCAGCGGGCTCCTTCATTTCAATTAAACACAAATTTTTCCACCTCTGTTATTTGCTCGGTCTGCACTGAGGCCAGAGAGGACACAGATAGAAGATGGGCAGTGCTTACAGGATGAATATCTCATTGGGAATGTGAGGTGCATACAAGAAGTAAATAGCAGGTAAATGCCAGGCTGGCTGCTCCAGGCAATAAACACCACACAAATTCAAGAGAGAGGGGGTCCACAGAACTGTGTCCAGGAAGGCTACTTCTTTTTTTAAAAAAAAAAATATTGATTTTTATTGATTTTAGAAAGAGAGAGGGATGGAGAGGGAAAGAGAGAGAAACATTGATTGGCTGCCTCCTGCACACCCCCTACTGCAATCTGGGCATGAACTCTGACCCAGAATCTAACCTGTGACCTCTCCATGCACATAGGATGCCCAAGCAACTGAGTCACATGGGCCAGGGCCAGGAAGGCTTCCTGAAGGAGCTGGGAATTGCCATGGACCACACAGAAAATGTAGCAGTGAACAGGCACAGGGGAGGGAAGAGACACACTTGGTAGAGGTCTTTGAGAAAGTAAAAAAAAAAAAAAAAGTAGATATAATGGAGAAACAACTAGAATATACTTAGACTTTTAAAAAGCTTTGACAAAATTCTCTTTAAAAAGGCTCTTTTAAAAGGGTAAGTCACTATGGAGCTTAAGGAGGGAATGGTGATGTCTCTTATCAAGACTAGCAAATGTCTTAGAAAATAAAAGGTACTAGTCAAAAAATAAATAAAAAGGAGAAGCAGATTTTGGCTTCTCTAATGGTGCACTGTTAAAACTCCCTCCTCAGGAATTGAGACCATGAATGGGTGAACAAAATGTGGCATATACATACAGTGGGATATTATGTAGCTTTAGAAAGGAATGAAATTCTGGCGCATGCTATAGTATGAATGAACCTTGAAGACATTATGCCGAGTCAAATAAGCCAGTCAGAAAAGGACAAGCATTGTATGACTCTATTTATATGCAGTACCTAGAATAGTCAAATTTATAGAGAAATAGAGTAGAAAGGTGGTTGTCAGGGACTAAGGTGTTGGGAAAATGGGGAGATAGCATTTAATAAGTATAGAGTTTCAGTTTGGGATAATGAAAAAGTTTTGGAGATGGATAATAGTGATGGTTGTACAACATGAATGTACTCAATACCACTGAAATATATACTTAAAAATCAGGAAGATTGTGCATGTTGTGTTATCTGTGTTTTTAACCACAATTAAAAAGGAAAAATATGTCCAGCTGATGTGGCTTGGTGGTTAAGCATCAACCTATGAACTAGGAGGTCACGGTTAGATTCCCCGGTTGCAGGCTCAATCCCCAGTGTAGGGCGTGCAGGAGGCAGCCATTCAATGATTCTCTCTCATCATTGATGTTTCTATCTCTCCCTCTTCCTTCCTCTCCGAAATCAATAATAAAAATATATTTTTTTAAAAAAGGAAAAAACACAACATCTGTAGGATGATCCAGTTTATATATTTAGAAGTAGGTATTTTTTAAAAATAGTTAACATGCTAAATGTTATATTATGTATACATTACCACCACCATCACCACCACCACCACAACAAAAGAATCTACGGCAAGACTGATCAGATTTAACACCTTTATAAATGTGCTGGCGGGGAATGTCATATGGCAAATCTCCATATTACAGATGACTAAACACATTCTCCTGGTTGCAATAGAAACCAACTGCAGGCTTTGACAGTAGGAGGCACCAGAGCAGTGGTCCTCAGTCCTGAATGGACAGTAGCATTGCCTGGGGGAGCTTTTAAAGGGGTCTGGATCTGGAACTCAGCCCCCAGAGATTATAATTTAGTTGCCTTGGGGAGGGGCCTGGGGAGGTTGGTGTTTTTTCAAATGATTCTAATCTATAGAATCTAGATGATTTTATAGATGATTCTAATCTACAGCCAGAGTTACTAGTAGCTGCAAAGCATCAAGGCTGAAAATCTCAGTCTCCCCAGCTGGGGTCTAGGCTCTGCCATTTGCCAGCTGTTTGATGATCGGGTTACTGAATTTCTCTGTTTCTTAATATTCTTGTCTTCAAAATTGGGTAATAATAATCCCTACCTCAAAGGGCTGCAGAGAGGATTAAGAAAAATACTGCACATTTTGCACAGTGCCAAAGGCATTTTAAGAGCTCGCTAAATGTTAATTATTTTTGCTATCAACTGAGTTTGCATAAATTGGCAGAAAAGGGACAGATGAATTTAACATGACATGTGCAAATATGTTTAAAAATAAACAAATCCAAACTTTGTGACTAACATCTCTATCAAAGCGGGGAAAGGGCTCGTGTCTTAGGAAGTATTTTCCCTTCCAGCTCAGGAGTTTGAAGTACTGTTTTGCTCCAAAGGTCAAGCAAACACATCAGTCATCAGCAAGGGGTTGGGGAGACTGGGAATAACTGAGCCTGTGCCACCCTTGCGTTTCTCTAAACACAATACACCCTCCTCTTATTGATCTGTGGTGAGCCCCAGCTATGGAAGGGAGGCGGGCCGAAAAGGTTAGAATTCTCCAGACTGAAGAAGGACACAATAAAACCATCAATACCCAGGAGAAGGTACACAAGGACTTATTTAACCCAAACACTTGCTGGAGGGGAAGATGAGCGAGGAACAGTCAGAACAAATAAAAGAAATGGGTAATAAACTTGTAAAACGCATTGCTCCACAGTGTAGCACCTGAGGGAAATATAAATGAATTCACAAGGGCCTGGACAAATTCATGTCAGAGATGTAAATAGATTCCCAGGGGAGCTGACATATGTCTACCTGCAGGTCAGGATCAGGGAAGGCAGTGGCCATGACCTTTCCTGGAGAGACCGTGGCCTGACCAGGATGTGCATTCCAATTTTCTTAGCGCCCCTGTGGGGGGATTTGGCAGAAGGTCAGGAATGGATATGAATGTGCTATGTTTGGGGACAGTGAGAACACTGGTTTGGCAGGAATAAAGGTTCCATGTGAGGAAGAAGGGGAGGCTTATCTGAATATGAAAGACTGGGTTAGATTATTATCCAGAACTGCTTGCCTGACTGAGCATGGACCTATGAACCAGGAGGTCACCGTTTGATTCCTAGTCAGGGCACATGCCTGGGTTGCAGGCTGGATCCCCAGTAGGGAGCATGCAGGAGGCAGCCAATCCATGATTCTTTCTCATCACTGATGTTTCTTTCTCTCTGTCCCTCTCCCTTCTGCTCTGAAATCAATAAAAAATATATTTAAAAAAAGAGCGTCCAGAACCAGTGCTGAGGAGCTAAAATCAGTCCAAACATCACAAAATGTTGTAGCTCCTCTAGTCCAACTCCTTCCTTTAATCTGAAGAATGAAAAAAAATGAGCTCAAGGAGATAAATTCACTCCCCCCAAGGTCCCATAACACGTTAACAGCAGAGAAGAGATGAGAATCCTGAGGCTTTGCCACTACATCTCATGATGGACTGGGTCTGGGAAGGACTTTGGAGAAAGACCTTGAGCTGAATCAATAACCTTGAGCAAATGTCTTAGTTCCTCTGAGCCTCTGTGAAGTAACAGAACCCTCCCCAAGCCACATTAGTCTGAGGGTAAAAGTAAAACTAGCCAGAGGCTGCAAGGATCCACCTGCTTCAGCTCTGTGCAGTTGTAGCTTTCCCCAAATTCTTCCCAGGTAGCCCCAGCATAAATCTCAGCCAAGTCCTGGGCACAACCCTGATAGCTGCCCTTGTTTTATTCCTTCTCCTTGCTTCGGTTGTTTGGGGTAATATCCCCAACTTCTACTGATGTCCCATTTGAATGCCCTCCTGGTGTCCAACAGTATCTCCAAGTTTCGGAGAAGGATGATCTCCCAGGATGCAGAAACCACTGGCTCCAGCTTTCTCTCACTATTCTTTTCTATTGTTTCTTAGAAATGGAACCAGAGTAACATTTGGCATTTGTTTGTTCTGTTCTGCAGCTTTCATGCCTTAGGACTGGGGTCTGGGTTACAGGGTAATCCGAGTGGTACACTCCCTGGTGCACTAGAATCCACCCTCTACTCCAAAGTCCACTGCCCTTGGATTTCTCACTATTGTATTCCCTGTGCCTCACACAGCATTGGGTACATTGTAGGTGCTCAACAAATATTTATTAAATCAATTAGTGGGCAAATTTCTCTCTTCCAGTGGATTCTTTCTTCAAACTTAGACATTTTTTCACAGAAGGCTCAAATCATTCCCTGCATCCTTGCCCACCTCATTCTCCCTGCAGCTTCCAGACAGATGGACGTGTCTGAACCTTCCGGTAAACATGGTGTATGCTCTAATTAGGACCCTATAAATCTAGGGTGCATGCAATAAGATAATGTAGGTGAATGTGTCCAGCACAGAGCCCGGGATATCAGAGGTAACTCAACACTATAATTCTGTCCCTTTCTTTTGCCTGCTAGGATCACTTAGAAGGGGGGAAACATCAAAGACTTCATACAAAGAAATTGATTCAAAATGAAAGCATTTGGAGTCAGGAAAATTATGGTGCCTCCACGTCTAGCCTAAGGTTTCCAACTCACTAAACCTTAAAAGGCTCCATGAAGATTTTATTACAATTTTACTTTAGACATCATCTATTTCCAAAGAGGATTGAAGGCAAGTAACAAAGTTAGAAGACACATTTATGTATAAGAAAGGAAGGAAAAGAAACATAAAGATACCAACGTTGGGTTGGGTTCATGCGGGTCAGGAGTGGAGAGAGTGAAAAGTGAGGCTGGGAACAGAGTGGCAGGTCCCAGGGGCAGGGCCCCGTGTCAGTGGATGACTGTGTCACAGGTTGTGTTTTTGGGATGGAGACCAAAGAGGCCCATATGTGGGAGTTCCTGGGATAGAAGTGCTCGATGTTTCTTTGATCAATCTGAGAAGAAAGTACAAAGCTGGTTAAAAGGCAACAAACGAGATATGTCAGTAAATTTGAACTTGGAAAGGAAAAATAGTACTGCTTTGAAGGAGGCAATTTGTACTGATGCCACCGAATGATATTTGAGATGTTAACCACAGTGTTTTTTCTTCTCTTTTTCATTGTCTCCATCTCATTCTGACCTCAGGGCAAGGGAAGAGAAAGCCCCCCGGATTTTCTAGACCTTGGGGGTGGCACAAGAAGGTACATCTAGTTTCTGTGAGTCCTAGTGGAGGAGAGAGAGAGCTGGAAGAGGGATAGCTCAGTTAGAATAAGGAGACATGCATCACAGGGATGTGGTCTGGACTGTCTCCCCAGCAAATCTGATGGGTGTGCGACCACCACTCAGGGATCTGCCTCACCAGTGCAATCTCTATTCAAAGGAGGACCTGGGCCAATGCCAGCCATGAGGCCCATAAAAGCTGCAAACAGACACCACCTCCACCTACAACACTCCTGCGGGAGCATTTGCAGAATCCCATCTTCCTCCAGGAATTCAGTACCAGTCCCAAGAGGAAAGGGAAAATCATCCAGAATTGACTAAGTTTTACATAAAAATGGCTAAGAAATACTGCATTTTATTGAGTTTATTTGAAAGTGACTAGAATATATTTATGTTACCAAGCAGAATAGGGGCTCAAGGTCAGATATTAACTTGAGTTATAAGGGAATGAAGTCGCATGTTTGCACATCATAGTCTCTGGATGTGAAATTTGTACCTGCTATTCCGGTTTTTATTGTCTTTGTTGCCATAGCAACACCTCAATTAACTGGAGCTTGGCGTTTCAGGAATAGCCCCAAATAGAGATGAAAACTATTTCAAATGGCCAAGTGGTCCCTGGACATGGAGGTGACAATGAAAACAGTAAAAGTAGAAAAGGTCTGAAGAGCTCACGCTGAGACCAATTGGTTTGTATGCCAGGTGCCCTTATATTTTTTCTCTCTTCTCCCACTTCTTAGTTGTATGACCTTGGACAAGTCATGCAGCCTCTCTGAGACAAGCCCTGCAGTGAGGGAACTGTGAACATGCCTGGGAAACCATGATGAGCGGTAAATATGCAATGCATAACTCCAGCTGACCACTTCCAGTCACACTGGGGTTGTATTTATCCCTCAGCCCCCAATGAAGTGTTTGGCCTGTGCAAAATGTTGCATCTCTGTGTTGAGCTGAACCAAACTGAAGAGGTTAATGACAGCTAGTAAGTTCAAAATGCTTCCTGGGAAAAGGAAGGATCCAAAGGGATACAGAGAGGAAGGAAAAGAAATAGGGCAGGGAGCAGAGGAACATAACAGGAATCATGGAAAAGTCAGGCAGGAGCACTAGGGAATTGACCCACTAGCCATGTGACCTTGGACAGGTTGCCTCAACATTCTGGACCTCATCTGCCAGATGGGTCTAGTAATAGTACCTACTTTCCCAGGTCCATGCCAGGGTTACGTGAGTTCACATAGGTGAAGGAACTGCTACATAGTAAGAGCTCCCTGTGTGTTATTTCTATTATTAGCTATATCTACAGGGCATATGAAAATTGGTACATTCCTTAATAACTAAAGAAATGGCGCCTGGCCTGTGTAGCTCAGTGGTTGAGCATCGACCTATGACTCAGGAGGTCACAGTTCGGATTCCTGTGGGGCACCTACCCGAATTGCAGGTTTGATCCCCAGTAGGGGGCGTGCAGGAGGCAGCTGATCAATGATTCTCTCTCATCATTGATGTTTTGATCTCTCCCTCTCCTTTCTTCTCTGAAGGTAATAAAAATATTTAAAAAGGAAGGAAGGAAGGAAGGAAGGAAGGAAGGAAGGAAGGAAGGAAGGAAGGAAGGAAGGAAGGGAAATGAAAACAAAACACCATTGTCACTTGATGATGAAATTATTATTTTTTAATTATTTACAATTCTTGAACCCTTCACATTCTATAAAGATATAAATGAAATTGAGGGGGTGGTGACTGGGGAGGAAAAGATTCTTTTAAGAGGATTTCTTTGGGGAGAGTTTTGCTGAGACGCACACACGCACACGCACACATGCACACGCATGCACACACACCCCATCAGAGTGGGATGCCAGTGCCGATCCTCCACTCCAGCCTAGTGAAGGGATTCAACAGGACCACTTAGGGTTGCTTGGGAGCTGAGAGTGAGAGTGTTGCCCTCAAAGAGACACAGCAGGGAAGTCTCGAAAAAATACATGAAAGTGCCCCCAAGAGAAAGAGGCAGCTTTAAATATTTACTGTGCTGTGACAGCACAAGGCCATTGCATGACAGTGTCCGTTTAAAAAAAACTTTATTTTCCTCTATCCCACTCCTTCCCCTGCTGTGACCACAAAGGGATGAGAAGCAGCAGGTAGTGAGAAGAAGAAAAAACAGGCTGGCTACTCTCATTGCCAAAGGCAGACAGCTTGCCTGCAACTGATCCCATTGGGAGAATGGGGAGAAGTCTTATCTGTGAATGAAAGAAAAGAATTAAAGTGTTAATAGAATTAACATTCTATTCCTGAATTTAAGATCACGTCTGCATCATCTAAAAGGGAGCATAGATGGTTTTTATGTAAAAGTGAGTAAAGTTTATACAGTCAGGGACATGGCATAGATTTCCTCCCCTAAGCAGGTTTAAAGAGACATGGAAGCAGAAAACTGTTTTGTTTTGTTTTTTACTCCCTCCTATGAGTACTGTTTACGAATCGGGTATTGTTTCAGGCAGTGCTCAGCTGTTGCCACCCAGCAACCCGCCCCCTCTGGTAGCAGCACCAGATTTCCTGTGAGGAATGACTGCTCCCCACTGCTGCAGTTTGGGGAGGCATGTGAATCAAGGTGCCCTAAGACAAGGACATGTACCCAAGCTAAGCCAATTGGACTTTATCTCCAAACTTCAGACCTTGAGGACAGGACTGGCTGGAGTTAATTCATTCGAGAAACTGTGATTAGCTCCTCTACCTGATCTCTGGAACGTTCCTTGATTCTATGGGCCCCCTCTCGTCCTTCCAATAAATTCCTTTGCCCCATGAAGTAGCCATTGCCAATCTCTCCTGCTTACAATGGGAAGATCCTAAGTCAAACTGGAGGGAAACTGTATGTGCCAGAGCAGAGCTGTGACAAGTGTCATCCTATCAGAGGGAAGACCAGTTCCACTAATGAAAATGTCACAGACCACATCTCAGCTTCTGTGGGATATGGACAGTTATAGCAGGTGGCAGGCAGGTAGGTAAAGAGATGGCCCGGCATATGGGTGGATAGGGATGCAATTTTTATTTCTTAGATTGCATAGTCATCCTCTCTCTGAGCCACTGTCACTTGAGATGGCAAATTTGAACGAGCAATAAGGGATGGAGTCGTGCGTTTTCTGAAGGGCTGCTTTGGAATTTCCAAATGAGCTACAGAATTAGGGTATAGCAAATTAGTGAAAACGAATCACTTTGTCACGAAGCTGTAGACCAATTTTGTGGCCTTTTCAAGGAAATCTTTTCCTAATACTGTCTCTCTTGAGCAGTTTTATAGTGTTTCTGAAACTTGTCTGTTATTATGTGAGGCTTAATGATCTCTATCCCAGTAGGTAAGTCAAATATCCTGGGGTGTAAGCAGAAGAAAACAGATTAAAATCAAGAAATGTGCATGGAGTCTTGTAACAGACATTGTTGGTGCCCTGCCCCACAGCCCTCCCCACGCCAACCATCACTTCATTGCTAATAGAATATGTGTACTGTTCAGATGCCAGGCAGTCCTTTTTCAGGGGTAGGTCACCTCAGTCCCATTCCAACGGACAGCCTTAGTCATCCCAAAGAATTCTATTTATTTTGCTAGTGATTGGCTTTGGAAAGGATTTGTGACTGAAGTCTGTCCAGGGGGATAACAGTGCCCATCGCTGGGCAGAATGTTTCCAGAGAGGTTTCCAAGTCTTAAACAGAAGCACAAGGCAGAGGGTGCCCCTTTTCTGCCTCTGGGTGGCGGTGTATGAGGATGTGATGCCTGGAGACAGTGCAGTTACCTTGTGAAGAAAGCTGGCCAGTGTGCTTGGGGTGGCAAAAGGGGAGGACAGAACTTGGACCACCAACAAAGTTAAGCCTGTTAACCGAAAACCCTAAAACTGCCTTACCTCCACTCTCACCTTTTTGTTATGTGAATTCATGGTAAGTCTCTTTAGTATTTCAGTCGTGTTAAGTTGTTTTCTATTATTTGAAAGCCTTTTCCCTCGGGGAGTTTGCAATCTCCTTTTATAAATTTCACAGAATGAATCTTTCAAACATATGGTACCATTTTCTTTTAGACAAAGATATTTTTTCCTAACTGGTGCTAACATCCTTTTGAACCTTACATGAAAAATTGCTTGAGACCACAGAACTCCCTAGGTAAGCAAAGCTGTCCTATTACGAGGTAATTATAAAATGCTCCCTGAGGTTATGGTCGGATAATATTTTTACCAGCTTCCTGCTCCCCCCCTCACTCTCCACCTTCTGTGTTATCTTCCTGATCTGACCTGTGGACCAGGGGGATATTCTGAATATGAAGTATTAGTACAAAACAAATGTCATGAGCAAGCGGCTCTGTCGTGTAGGTACTACAGAGGATTTCTTCAGCCTTATGACAATATTAAAGAGGAGGCTTTCACATTGCTTGGGCCCGAGAGTCCATCACAGAAGTCAAACATTCAAAAGAACTTGAGGAGATCACGACGAGAGGCATATTTGAAGAGACAGGTCACCCGAGGAGGAGGAGGAAAATGATCATGTCAACGATGTTTTGAATGAATTGGTGCCGAAACACTCCTGCACAATCTCTTGGCGACGGACAGAGATAACCTTCCTTCACATCCAAACACAAGCCTCCTCCACATGAAGGCACAGTGAGCCCCAGTCTAGTTCATGGCGGCAGAGATGCAGAAATAACTGATACGGTTTCCATGGCTGCCGCGGGGTTAAAAGGCATGAAAGGCCACGGCGAAGAAGAAGAAGCTGTTCTGGAGGACCCAGTGACCCCAGAGACAAGGCAGCGCTGACCTTTAATTGGCTAATTAATTTTTCAGAAAGGTAACGTGCAGTACATTGCCCCGAAGAGCAGATAGGATACAACCTTCGCTTCACTTTACGAGAAAGAAGCAAAGAACCACAAAGCAAGCTGACTTTGGGGCTCTTCCAAGA
This sequence comes from Murina feae, assembly GCA_004026665.1. Taxonomy (NCBI): domain Eukaryota; kingdom Metazoa; phylum Chordata; class Mammalia; order Chiroptera; family Vespertilionidae; genus Murina; species Murina feae. The sequence continues at coordinate 98,580 of PVJC01000607.1, forward strand.
GAGCAATTTGCAGAGCATTTCCTGGGATCAGCGATCATTCAGCTCCATGGGCCATCCTATCTGCCACAAGTGCTGGCATGCAAGGTGACGGCTGGTGTTTGGGAGGCTGACCAGAGAGAGCGTGACATGGAGGGACACCCCAGAATCTGATGCCACGTACCTCCTACCACTCCTGCCTCCTGTCTCCACCTGTCCCTAGTCCTGTGACTTTGGGCAAGTTCCTTATTCTTTTTCGACCTTCATTTTTCCACTTATAAAAAGCAGATAATAGCCCAGCCGGTGTTGCTCAGTGGTTGAGCATCAACCTATGAACCAGGAGGTTACAGTTTGATTCCAGGTCAGGGCATATGCCAGGGTTGTGGGCTCGATCCCCAAGGGCGGGGCGGGGGGAGGGGGGAGAGGTGTGCAGGAGACGGCTGATCAATGATTCTCTCTCATCACTGATGTTTCTCTCTCTCCCTCTTTTTACCTCCCTGAAATCAATAAAAATATATTTTACTTTTTCAAAAAGCAGATAACAGACCCACCTGCCCTCAGAAGATTGTTTCACAGACTAAAGGGGATAAGATGAAGTAGATTTGTGGATTCGTATCCATTTATCTGGAGACCATGCCCTCATTCCACCGGCAAGGTTTCCAGGGCCGTCATCCTAGTGGTACTACAACCCCTGATCCTTGGCCACAGTTTGGTCCAAGACGCACATTCACAAAACTCAGCCAACTAGAATCCTCTCGGGGGAAGTTAAGGAACTGAAACAACCTAGAGAGAAGGACCAGTCTCATACTGAAACTGAGGCCCAATAAATTGAAGATATGAAGATTGCTCCATCTGCAGAGCAGAAAAAGATGGTCAGCAATCAGAGAAAATAAGGAAGGAGGAGCCCAAAGATCAGCAGAGAGGAGAAGAAGGAACTTTCCCTGAACACCCCCAATCCCAGGGCTCCAGCCTGGTCCCAGTCAATGCCCAGTGCTTGGACTCAATTAGAGGCCCCATAAATCCCTCTGATACATCTTCATTTTTGTCTAGCTCAGCAAAAATCCTTTTCCAGTACAACCAAGGGAGCCCTTCTTAATTTGGGGCATCATACCACAGGGGGTTCTCCCTCACGCATTTAACAAGCATGTCTTGAGTGCCTGCTTGGTGCCAGGCCTGTCCCAGGTGCTGGGATACACACTCTCCATCCTCATGGCACTTACAGCCCAGTGAGGAATACAGGCATTTCAGAAAAATCACCCAGCCCTAGCTGGTTTGGCTCAGGGGACAGTGTGTCAGCCTGTAGACTAAAGGGTCCCAGGTTTGATTCCAGTCAAGGGCACATGCCGGGTTGCAGGCTTGATCCCAGTAGAGGGTGTTCAGGAGGCAGAAGGTCAATGATTCTCATCATTGATGTTTCTATCTCTCTATTCCTTTCCCTTCCTCTCTGAAATCAATAAAAATATATTTAAAAAAATAATAACCACCCAAATAAATATATAACTTTCAGTCTCTTTCTCTGTGTTATTAGAAAAAAGGCTAAATTATGTCCTATTTAGACACTCAGGAAAGTAGACACATCTTAATGGCGTTAAAGGTCACTTCCACAGTTAAACTTTAGTCATGTGGAAAATGCACTAATCCCAACAGCCTATTCCCTCCCGCCAGCTGAGTGAGGCATAGCTGTGTATCCGTGGGCCTTACGTTTCCCATCATCACCTTTATTGCTCTCTTTAAATCCTGGGGTTTCAATTTCCCTTCCCATCAGAATGATTCTGCTCATCACAGCCTCAGACCTTGCTCCCTGTTATTCTGTAGCTCCAGGCTGCTGCATCCACATTGTGTAAGAGAGCCATCTCTCCCAAGTGGAGGATGGCACCCACCCCGAGGAGCAGTGCTGTCACTGATTTATGACTCCTGGTCCTCTGCCTGTTGAGGAAAATCACTTTATCAAGATGAGAAGTCAGTGGTGGGGGTGGAGCTGGGCCTCCTGTTGGGCTCCACGCGCTCTGTTGCATATTCCAAAGGCTGTTATATTTACAAGCCATCCGGACCGCACGTGAGTGATGTGGAGAGAAATGACCAAATATTGAACAGAGGTGTGATTTGCCTTACATTTATTCAGTTATGCGTTTTTTAAGGATTTAACTGCAGGGCGGGGAAAGGAGCAATGCCGCATATAGACGGAAGGAGCAGAGGCAGCCTGCGGCAAACATTTCCGAGGGGGTGCTTTGCTGCCTCCTAGTTTCCCATTTAATGAGTCTGAATGCACTTAGGCTTCATGAGCATCATCTTCCTTGTCATCAATATCATGGTTATCACATTTCAGAACCAAAAGGTTCTTGAGCATCCTTTTAGTTGAACCCATTGTTGCACAGGTGAGGAAACTGAGGCTCAGAAAGGATGAATTTGCTCGAGGTCATACTGTAGAATTGGGAATGGGGCTAAAAACCAGATCCTCTGACCTCGGATTCATTATAATCAGATCTTTGGTGCTGGGTGAGGTGGTGGGCAAAGCCCGACGCATCTGGTGTTGTCCAGTGGCCTCAGCATAGTATGTAGCCACCTTCACACTAGGGTAACCCCAGTCTCAGACAGACATGTGAAAAAATACACAAGGCAGAATTTTCTTACTATTTATTTTCATCTCAGTAGTAATCTAATCATATTACAGAACCCTGGAAGTATGGAAAAGAAAAATGTAGCCTCACCATCCCAATGCAATCTATGTTAGCGTTTTGTTCTTTTCCGTTCTATTTTTTCCCTTTCATTTAGCTTTCTCTGCAGGTAGTTGTGGTTTTAGTGTATTCCCACAATCTTGTATCCTGTGTTTTCATTTAACTTAATGGCACAAGCATTTTCCATGATATTGCTCTGTCTTCATAGCCATGACTTTAATGATTACTTAATTTTCTACCAAATAGATGTGTAATGGTTTGCTTCCCCATTCCTGTATCATTGGACATTAGGTCTCTGCAGTTTCCCATTAATATAAATAATGCTGCAATGAACATCTTACGCATACAGCTTCCCCACGTATTTATGCTATTTCTCTAGGACAGCTTCCAACAGTGGCATAAGTAGGCCAATGATTCTGAACAGCTTTATGGCTCTTGATAAGTATTGCCAAATTGCCTGCTAAAAACTTCTTACCAATCCACATGCGGCATTGCTCCCCTCCCTGCCCTGCATTTAAATCCTGAAAAGCATAACTGAGTAAATATAAGGCAAATCACACACCTCTGTTCAATATTTGGTCATTTCTCTTCACACTTCTCTTCTCTGCACTCATGTGCAGTCCTGATGACTTGTAAATTTTGAATAAGAACCCAAAAGGTTATCAAGTAAAAAGTTAGCAAGGAATTAAATAAGAACCCTTCCCATATGCATCAGGTATGCATGCTGATAAATGCGTTCTGGGTTGAACGCTGGGAAATAGCCCTATCTTTCTCATAGGGTTGACATGAGAGGAAGAAAGTAAAGGCTTCTTGGCTTTAATTCTTGGGGCTGCACAATAGAATCACCTGAAATACTTAGCAAACTGCCAGTGTCTTGCGCTGGTCCCCAGAGAATCTGGTTTAATTGGCCTGGGGTGTGGTTCAGCTCTGAGATTGTAGTTTTCTAGGTGAGTCTAACAGGCCAGCAAACTCTCCTGCACGAACCCAGGCAGACAGGGAGGCCAAGGAGGTCAACAGAGGCTAAGTGATGTCCCCAGATCGACTTCCTTCTCTGCTTCCTGTGCCCCAGGAATCCCTCAGACCATGGGTGCCGGCGTGTCTCCCACTGCTCCTCCCATCCTGAGGCCGGATGTGACTGGCTGCATCCAGCTCCCACGGCCCTGGCTTCAGAGGCCCAGGATTTCCTGTGAAGAGGAAATGCTGAGGAGCACAGTGCCAGGGACAACTTGTGGAGACTCAAAACTGGCAGCCTGAGGGGCCTTAAAAGGATGGGAATCCCAAATGCCCAACTGTGAGGGACGTTCATAGTATGTTCATATCATGGATTGTTATGCAGCCATTAAAGAGATTGTGCTAAAATGAAAAGCTCTTCAAACACTGAATGAAAGAAGTGCAGAAGAGAAGCAGAGAATGTGGAGGTAAAACAACCCATTGCATGGAGATATACTTGCATGTGCCCAAAAGGTGTCTGAAAAGATACATGAGAAATGAGTAGGCCCTGCCAGGTGGCTCAGGGTTGGAATATTGTCCTGTACACCAAATGCTGTGGTTTGATTTTCAGTCAGGACATATACCTAGATTGCAGGTTTGATCCCTGGTGGGGGCAAGCATGGGAGGCAACCAATCAATGTTTCTTACATCGATATTTCTCTCTCTCTCTCTCTCTCCCTCTCTCTTCCTCTCTAACCAATAAAAACATATTAAAAAAAAAAAAAGAAATGAATAGGAGTATGGCCTGAAGAATGTTGAAGGCGTAGGAGTGGGGAGAATGAAGGGAAGTTGAACTGTTCACCTCGGGCCCTTCTTATGGCTTGCATTGTGTGTTTCAAGCATTTATTATTTTCCATTTTATTTTTAAAAGAATATTATAAGGTCTGCCAAAAGCAGAAGGGCAGGGGAAAGAGACAACAATAGTAAGAATAATAATCTTGTACATTTCTTAAAGAACATTGCAGCTTCTAAAAGCGCTTCCACTATCTCTTTTGAGGTGAGTTGGGTCAGTATTTTTCCCATTTTCTAGACAAAGAAACTGTAGCTCAAAGAAATAGTAAGGGCATCATTAGAACTAGTGGGAAGTTTACTGGACTCCAAGACTGACTTCCAGCCTCTGACCCCATCCTTTCTACAAGTTCATCCTTCAGAAATAAATCCCAAATCCCAAAGGAGCAGGATTCCGATGTCCCAGGAAACACTGATTTCCAATTGCCATGGCTTTTCCTGCCCTTCCCCATTCCCCCATCCCCCAGGGCCAGCAGGTTCCATCCTTTGTGGGACACATAAGAGAGACAACCAATTGATGTTTCTCTCTCACATTGATGTTTTTCCCTCTCTCTCCCTCTCCCTTCCTCTCTAATAATCAATAAAAACATATTTTCATGTCAAATAGATATATAACAGTTTGTTTACCCTCTCCCCTCCACACACACACACTGGAGCCCTGGGTAGGCAGAGAAGGGTGTCCAAGACCTGGGTCCCAGTGCAGATGGGGAGCGGGGGAGTGGTGGCGAAGAACTGGGTAGCTCACCCTCTGGGAAGTCAGTGGCAGAGATGAGGCCTAAGAGGCAAGCAGGGCCCTCCCTGAAGGTTCTATGATTATGGCTCCTCTGCCTACCAGGATGTGAGCTGAACAGAGGAGAGAAGGCGAACTGGATGGAAGTGTGTGTGAGGAGAGGAGGAAATACAATCATTGGTAACTGAACATGCAACATGTAGCATGAAGCTTTCCAGTAGCACTCCAGGTAGCCCAACCCCATCAAATTCTAGTAGTAAAGGGTTAATCACCAATCATTGCCTGAGTCTGGGCCTGAATTCCCCCAGGTCTGGGGCAGAGCCATTCAAAGCAGGAAAGAGAGAGAAGAAAATAGCTCAAACCCCCCAGAGTCCCATAAAACACCACACCTGCAGAGAGAGTCTTCTAAAGGTCATTTGTGTACCTGACTTCCACACTGCATCCTCTTCACCTCTCCCCCGACATCTGGAGTGCTCGGGAACATGGGACAGATGCATCTTCTCCACTTCTGTGTCCTCTGCAGCACCTTGCTTGCTGGTAGCATAAAATTCCTTTGCAAACGTACCTAAGTAAGTGAAGCACACACCATCAAAGATGGTGATGGCAGACATCTGTCCATTTTCCTAATTTATTTATGAATTTTATACACATTATAAATTACATATTATATAATATAAAATTATATATTTTATAATTATAACAATATAGATGCCAAAGCCTAAGTGACCATTCATCTGGTAGTTATGATGAGCACTGACCACCAGGGGGAAGATGCTCAATGCACAGGCATGGATATCTGGAACAGAATGATGAATCTCAAAGGAAAGAGGGGAGGGAGAGGACAAAAAGAGATTAACCAAAGATCTTATATGCGTACTAGAGGCCTGGTGCACAGATTCATGCAATGGGGTCCTTCAGCCTGGCCTGCAGGGATTGGGCCAAAACCCACAGTCTAACATCCCCTGAGGGATCCCAGATTGTGGGAGGGCACAGGCTGGGCTGAGGGACCCCACTGGTGCATGAATCTGTGTGCTAGGCCTCTAGTAAATATATAAATGTTATATAAATATATACAAATTTCTACAAGTTGTTAATTTATTTATAATAAATTTATTCTTAAACTTGTGAAAAAGAACCTAACCTTTATTGACTCCATTTTACAGATGGAGACCCTGAGCCCTTCAGCACTAAGGGAACTTAACTTGCCTGAGGCCATGTTGAGTGCAAGAGGGAGACTGCCCAGCTGGGCAGGGCAGCTTGGGCTCTCCAAAGACAGTGCGTTGTTCTGAGAGGAAGTGTGGAGCCATGGTTAGGCAGCAGGAGATTTTCCACAAAAGGACGAGGTAGTCAGATTGGTAGCTTCAGGGGTGGGCTTGATGGGGGAGGATTTGGAGTCGTTATGTAAAGATTGAATCTGTGAAATGCATTCATCCAATGGAAAAATCTATCAAGCCATACTTATGATTTGTGCACTCTTTTGTATGTAGGTTATGCTTCAATAAAAATTAAATTAAAACGAACAAGCTTAGCAAACAGTTCCTGATGCTGTCTTCTATAGCAGGATGATGGCTAATTCTTTTCTTTCCCCATGGAGTGGGAGATGGTAGGTGTTGGCTGCCCTGGAATCTCTCCCTGCTCCACAGCCTCCTCCACGCTGCCACTGAGTTGTCATCCTGAAATAAAGGCCCAGCCAGGCCCTCCCCTGCCTACGCTTCCTCACTGGCTTTTTGTTGCCTCTAGAATAAACTCCAGATTCCTTGGCAAATCCGGTCACATTTCAATCTAACCTTTCATAGAGGATGTAGCATACCACACTGGGCTCTGTCATCTGTTGGCTACATGACCTTGGCCAAGTCAGTGAACCTCACCTGTAAAGTAGGAGTGATGGTGATGTTCCGAGATCGCGGTGAAGAGAGCAGAGATTATGCATGTGGAAGGCATAAAGTGATGTTAGGTACCCAGTTAGCATTCAACGAATGTTTGCTATTACTTCTCATTTTTCACTTGACTACCCGGACACAATAGCTTATCTCCTCACCGTTCCCTGACCCTCTTCTTCCCCTCTCACCCTTATGTCTTCTTTTACTCATCCAAATTCTTTTCTTCTCTCTAAGGGTAACTCTGCTGTCACTCTTCCAGAGAGGCTTTTACTGGCCCTGTTCCCCCTACTCCCAGCATGGAGGTTCTCAGTCCCCCCCAGCACTCCCTCAGTCTTCTGTCTGTGCTTCCACTAGAGCACTTACTCTATGGCACCTGCTCTGCTGTTAGTGCTTTTGCACAGGACATTCTCCCATGCTGTAGTATAAACATCTTCTTATTCATCTCCAGAAACCTCCTGGTGAGTGGCTGACATATTGTGCACTGGAATAGATAATGCCTGACATGTTTATCCAGCGGGTGAACCACATTCCAGCCCTTTATCAGAGATAGCCACTCTCCCCAGCAATCATGTGAGGCAGCATGACTCCCTAACCCTGCTATCCGCTCCAGCTACTGTGGATAGGACTGGGAATGAGTAACTGACACAAACTGGGTTGAGCAGAATATTCCGTCCTGTGAATTAGAAAGGGAGGGGGCACTTGCTGTTAGTCTGGCCAGCACTGCCTCATCCCCTCTGTTATGGGTTGAATTGTGACCCCTCCCCAACCAAATAATGTGACCTTGTTTGGAAATAGAATCTATGCGAATGACCAAGTTAAGATGAGATCATTAGGGTAGACCCCAATCCAATACAACTGGTGTCTTTGTAGAAAGAGGAAATCAGAGACAGACATGTACAAAGGAATGTAAGTGTGAAGATACTGGGAAAATCTAAGTCTATAAGCCAAGTAATACATAAGGTTACCAAAAGCTAGGAGGAAGGCCTGGAACAGATTCTTCCCCATAGCCCTCCAAAGGAACCACCTTGCCCTCATCTTGACATTCTAGAACTAAGAAAATGACTTTCTGTTCTAAGCTACATAGTTTGTGGTACGTTGTTACAGCATCCCTAGGAAACTAATACACACTTTTTTTGGTGAGCTTCTCCTCCCCTCTCCAGCATATGGTTCAAGAAGAGTGTAATCCACTCCTGTCCTCCTTCCAGGGACCAGTTGTAGCTGTCACCACCATCATTACCATCACTACCACCACCACACCATCATCACTAAAACTTACTTGGTGGTAGGCACTATTCTAAGCACTCCAAATTTAATTTTAATAATAACGTATGAGATGAGTCCTATTGTTATCTGTATTTTATAGACAAGGAAACTGAGACACAGAAAGGTTAAATGCCAAGTGTAACTCAGCTAATAAGTAACAGCGCCAGAATTTAAACCCAGGCAGTCTGACGCTAGTCTACATTCTATCCTCTACCCTTGTCAAGTTCTCCTCTCACCTACCCAAGGATGGAGACATGCCCCAAGCTAGATCAACTGGAGTCCACTCTAAAGATTTTTCTTAAATTGGAGTTATGGGGTAGAACCAACCTTCTCTGGGAGCAAGATTTATCAGGTGTCATCAGTGTTCTTTAACATGTGGCAGGAGCAGGACTACTTACGCTTTTGTCCAAGCCAGTTATGTTGGGTGTCCATCCTTTGCAAGCAGAAGACTCCTGACTAGCTCACCTACACATTGGAAATCAAGACTGAAAGGCTCCATTGCCGTTGTGTGTGGTCTCTTGAGTGGTGGGGATAAAAATAACCCTTGGCTCCTATGAGGCAGCAATCTTCTGCAAGGGTCTGGGTGCAGAGAGAGCTGGAGTCTGCAGGGGAGATGGAGAATCAAATGCTGGGAAAGGCAGAGAGGTCATGGAGAGAGGAGGCCATGGACTCCGGACCTCTCCACTTCCGAGGCTTGACTGCATTCCTGCCCTTGGGCTGTGTGAGATCTCCCCCGTATCCACGTGATCAACGCCCATTTTCAGTTTAAAGTGGCACACGCTGGTTTCAGTAGGTTGCATGCAAAGAATCATAAATAATACACACACAGTAGGAACTCGGTGCTGTTGAATATAATGGAAGGTTTTTAAGCGATGCAGTAAATAGAATGGGGACTATTTGTTAGGCGTGTTGCTCTGGAGCCTGTGTGTAGTAGAGATTAGTTGGGGAGTGTGGATAATAACAAAGAGGTACCCACAGAGGTCTGTGTGAGAGGTGAGCAGGGCCTGAGTGACCAGAGAGATGTGGGGGATACAGAGGGGAAAGACATGATGGGACTGAGAAACTGAGGAGGTATAGGCGAGAAGGAGAAGAGGATGGCAGAGAGAATTGGAAACTTGAGCCTGGGTTCCAGAAAGAAGGATGACAGCATTAATAGAAGGAGGGAAGGCAGAGGAGAAGATGAGGCGGCTCTCACACCCCGACGCCGAGCTGCGGTACCAGTGAGAGAGCTAATTAGAGTGACTGAACAAAAAGGAGTGTGTCCTGGCATTCAGGAGAGGAGATGGCTGTAGAAGCAGAGACTGGGGATTACCCGCAGCTGAGAGCTGGAGACCGCAGAGAGGCTGAGGCAGTTTTGTTTCTGTTTTTTCCTCAAATTGATTTTTAGAAAGAGAGGGAGGAAGAGAGAGAAATATCCATGTGAGAGCTGAACATTGATCGGCCGCCTCCTGCATACCCCCTATCACAGATCAAGCCTGCAACACTGCTGGGAATCGAACCATCAACCCTGCAGTGCGCAGGACGATGCCCAACCAACTGAGCCGCACCAGCCAGGGCCAAGGCCAAGGCAGTTTAAAGAGAACATTCAGGAAGAAAAGGCAGGAGGCACCTTACTCGGGAAGTGAGAGAATGAAAAGCAGAGAAAGAGCAGTTGAGAGGAAAGGCAGGCCCAGCCTGGGCAACGTTGAAGGAATCGAGGAAGGAGACAGTTTTTAGATGTGGATCGAGGTGAATGGTTTCCAAACAGCAGCCAGGCCACAGGCAGCTGATTCTCAGGAGTGTGAGACTAGGCAATTTACCTCCCAGAGGAAGAGACCAGGGAGAACCCCCAGGGACCAGTGAGTGGGTGATGAGGACAGAAGACAGAGGCAGATCTTTGGGGGGGGAGGGCTGCAAGCAATGGAATGCCACAGCAGTCTGCGGCTGCTTTTGCCTTCTCAGGGAGCGGTGAGGGTGATTTCACAACTGGGAAACTCTCTGCAGAGCCTGTCTGGGTGAGAAACATGAAGCCTTCAGCACAGAACCTGGATGTGCTGGCGAGATCATGAGAAATCTGAACCTGAACTGTGATGCCTGAGGAGAAAGGGGCCGAGGGTAGGAGGATGAGACTGCGGGTTGGGGGTAGAGGGAGAAGATGTAAAGATGTGGTACCAGCGGCACGTGAAGATCTTGAAGCAAGAACTGTCAAAGAATTTGTGGACATATTATTTTTTGTTAATTTCACCCAAAGGATATTTTTTCCATTGATTTTTAGAGAGAGTGGAAGGGAGGGGGAGAGATAGAGAGAGAAACGTTGATGTGAGAGAGACACATAGATTGGTTGCCTCTTGCACATGCCCTGACAGGGGCCAGGAATTGAGCCTGCAACTGAAGTATGTGCCCTTGACCAGAATTGAACCCGTGACCCTTCAAGTCCCTGGCCAAACCAGCCAGGGCAGAATTTGTGGACATATTTTAAAATGAAAACCATTGGAGAACTAGACTTGAAAAACAGGCTGGAAGCTGGATATCCAGTATCCCAGCCAAGGTCATCCCAGAGAACAGCAGGGCAGAGATGGACACTGTAGACCTTGCTGCCCAGGCGGGGGTGCTCCTCTGGTAAACAGTCCCTACTTTTTTGGTGTCATTTGCTCCAAAGACAAAAATCACTGACCTAAGTAGCTGGTTGACTGACTTGGATCATGGTGCCCAGACCCTACATGTTATAAGGCTTTTTGGGCTTTTGTAGTATGAAACAGGATTAGACTCCAATCAAGATAGTTATAGATCTCCCAAACTCACACAACCCACAAGAGCAAGGCCCACACAGGGTTCCTGTCTGACTCTCTGAGGGAAGTTCTGACACTAACTCCTGGAGTTAGCATAGACCCGATAGCTTAAGGGCTCAGGCCCGGAAGACTGCCCCCACTTCAAATGCCAGCCACAAAGGAGTCTCCAGGGGGCTCACACATCTGTTCAGCTGACTACAAGCTTGGGGGTTCCCACAATCCTCCACACATTTGATAATTCGCTGGAGTGGTTCGCAGAACACCGGGAAGCACTTTACTTCTGCTTACTGGCTTATGAGAAAGGATATCAGTCAGAAACAGCTAAATGGGCTGGGCATCTGGGGTGAGGCATGCAGAGGTTCCAAGCCCTCTCTATGTGCAACACCTTCCCAGAACCCCGCTGTGTTTACATACCCGAGAGCTCTCCAAATCTTACCGTGCAAGAGTTTTTATCTCTTAATCTCCAGCTCTCTACCCCTCCCCAGAGATGGAGGGGGCTATAAATTCTACCCTCTAATCAAGGGCTTGGATTTTCTGGTGACAGGTCCCACCAAGAAGCTATCCCGAAATCACTCATTAGTGTAAACTGAGGTATAGTCAGAAGACACTCCTGTCACCACTCAGGAAATTCTAAGGGGCTCAGGCACTCTGGGCCTGGATCCAGGGACAGAGACCACACACGTTATTGTTATTACTGGACAGCTCCAGAGAGAGGTGGTGACTCAACACAGTGATGGGGTGGAGGCGGGGTCTGAGGAGAAGCCATAGCCAGTGAGGAGGTCCTTGGGATGCAATGCCACGCTTTTATTATTTATCCCATGTCGGTCATTGGCCATTTGTGGTGTTGTCAGGTGGCTGGGTGATGATGTAACTTCCTCCTATAATCAGTCAATTCTTCAATCAAACTGCTGTGTTCTTGTGCTTGTGCTTGCCTTAGAGACTCAAAGGAAAAGGGGGCCATATCACAAGGTGGAGAGAATCCAAAGTACCAGTCAGAATCAAATGCTTCAGTGGAAACCAGATATTGGGGTTCTCATCCCTGATACTTCCCGGAAACCCATCCCTGACTGTCCCCAAGACCCTCCAGAGGTATCTGGTGGGGGATGGTGTTGGCTTTCCCTTCATATTTGGGGTGAGGTTTTGAGACATTTATTTATTTATCTTTTTGTTCTGGGAAATTTTCTTGGATTATTGTGGGGGGTTTTCTAATTGAATTTATTGGGGTGACATTGATTCACAACACCATACAGGTTTCAAGTGTACAACTCAACAACTCATCTGCACATTGCATTAGCACCCATCACCCAAAGCAAAGTCTCTTTCCATCCCCATTTACACACACCGCCCCCCTTTGCCCATGTCCACCTACCCCAGAAGGGCAATCTCACAAGTAGAAGATATGAAGACATTTTGACACTGGACTTTAAATATAAACTCAAAATGTGTAGTAATGTGAATGATATAGTTAAGGAAGAAAATGGTAGCATCTGAGGTCAACTCTGGATTTAGTTTTAGTCAAGCCAAAAAAAATTTTTAATGAGCTAAATAAAGCCTGGGCCCTGTAGGTGAAGCCAGTTAGAGAGCTAAATTCTGAGGGGGAAAAAGAGAGAAAGTGAAAAAAACTTGCAGAAATGTCAGAGATAATTCTCTAAGAGATCCTCTGACCAGGACACAGAAGTCAGAATGCATGGCCTAGGGGTGCTGTGGTCTCACCCAGGGTCCAGACTTTCTAAAGGGGCCTAAAAGCACAGGCTAGAGAGGCCTGGCTGGGGGCTGTAGAGGTGGAGGAAGGGAGTCAATTGGGGAAGATGATTTGTTCTAACTGAAGGCTAAGGGCTTGGCCTAGCCAGTTTAAGCAGTCTTCTAGCTGGAGCCAGGACAGGCAGGTGGAAAGGAGGGGGAGATAGTCAGAAGAGATGAAGATCAATGCCAGAGAGGAGAGGCAGAAAGTGCTCCTGCTAACTTGAGAACTGGGCTTTTTAGTGCGATGTTTTCTTAATGAAATGTTGGAGGAAGTCCTGCAAATGAGTCTATGATGAAGCTGAATCAATGTCCAATAATGAGTAGCTAATTATTATTCAATAAGCAACCACACTCTTTCCCAGCCTACCATAGAAACAGGGGCTGGCAGGGACTCCCTGGAGCTCTCCCTTCTATACCCCTGTTTTTGGAGGAACATCCTCTAACTCTGGCCCATGAGGATTCTTTCATGGTCTTAACATTACTTGAACAGCCTATTCTGCTGTTTGTCCATATTAATGTTGGGAAGGTTGTCTTTTGTCAAACCCTCTTGCTGAAGTTCATTTCAAACATTCAACGAGCTCTCACTATGTGCCAGGCACTGGCCTAATCACTGGAGGCTACAAAGAAAAGCAAGGAAACCAGGTGTAGTCACATCTACTGTGCGTGTGCGTGTGTGTGTGTGTGTGTGTGTGTGTGTGAGACGGGGGTGTTGAGAGAGAGGGGTTAGGATGGTTGAGAAATTGGACACTATAGAGAACTGTAATAAACAAAAATAGGTTTGCAGTTGTGAGTAGTACAAGCACAGTTTATTCTTGTATTATTATTTATTAATCAGTGTATTATTTTCCATACAAACAACTTTTGCCCCAACCTATACTGTGAACAGGGCTATCAAAGAGGAGAAAAATATTTATTCAGTATAATTGCTAGATGGATATTTTGCATATATAATCTCACTTAATCCTCAATATAACTTTGTGAGGAAAGCACTGTTATTATCCCTCATTTTACAGAATGGGGATCTGAGGTCATGTGACTCCTCTGAAGTCACTCAGCTGGTAGGTGGCAGAGACAGGGCTCAATATCATGCCTTTCTAAGGTCACAGTTGTTTTTTTTAGTTGTTATTGTGGTATAATAATTTTTTAAATTATTATCTTTTTTAAAATTATTATTATTATTAGGTGATACATATATCTATCTGTATATATAGATAGATAGATAGATCACCTAAAATTTACCATTTAACCACCTTTTATAAAGAAAACTGGTCTCCTTCTTTATTTTGAAATTTTCACAATTCTATTTTTATAATTTTAATTTTTAAAAAAAAATAGTAAAATATACATAACATAAAATTTGTCATCTTTACCATTTTCATCATCCTGCTGAAATTCCGTGCCCATTAAACAATATGTCTCATTCTCCTCCACGCCCCCCGCCTCTGGAAACCTCTGCTCTACTTTCTGTGTCTATGAATTTGTCACAGTTCATGCTCTTAAGAACCACATTCCACCTGGGAAATTGTGGGGGCACAGGGAAGGGACATGTAGGCCCAGACTTTTGGGGGCGTTGGTGGGAGCATGCTGAGTGTCAGAAGAGGCTTTTGGAGGAGGCTTGCCCCCGCCGGATGAGTGTTAGCCCGGCAGGGGAGTGAGGGTGGAGTGGGTGCAGCTGAGGGTGCAGACTTGCTGAGCAGAGGCACAGGCTTGTGAGCCACACACAGTGTTCTAGGCCCTGTGAGTGGCCAAGCTCAGTCTCTCTTGGGTGGGATCCCCGAGTGGTTTTCCAACGATCTCTTCTTTGGAATTCACTCCTCCTTTCACTTCCCCTGTTCGGAGCTCACTTTCCTTTCTTTCCTCTTCTTTTAAAACTGTAAATTTCTTACTGTAGCAAGCATGTCAAACTCAAGATCGGCGTTTGATATGCTTGCACAGCAAAATCCATGAATATATGTGATGAATTTCCACAAGTGAACATACCAAGTGCTCTGGACACAGATGGAGTAATAGAACCCCAGCACCTCCAGAGACCCCCTTCACTCAAGGTGGCCACTGCCCGACTTCTAACAAAATAGGTAACTTTTGTCATTTTTGTACCTTGGGATCATACAGAATACTTCCTTTGTGTCTGGCTTCTTTGGCTCCTATTTTGTTTGGCCAATTCTCATCCATCTCTGAATGTCAGAAAATGATCATGGTGCCAGTCCTCATCCCAGCCCAGATGACAGAGAGAAGCTGGCTACACAAATATTAGGCGGTGACACAATTCACAGTAAACCACAGAGCAAGAAGTTTTTGCGGCCTCTGCGGGCTGCTGGGAAATGGATAGTGCCCATTGAGGGCTGTAATGTGGAGGGACAGCACTTGCCCCGTGCTGTTCCCCTCATATTTCAAGGAGAGTGATGCTTAGAATTGTTAAAACATTCCCAGGAGGGCCATAAATCCTATTTTAGCTACTTTCAATTGCAGAACGAAATGGCCTGTTTTCTTGGCAATTTTTATTTCCCTCTCAGTCCCTTTTCCTCTAGTTCTCTGGCTCACAGGAGCATGGCTTCCTTCCTTCCTTCCGCTCCCCAACGCTTTCCCCTTTTGGCTAAATCTGGAGTTCGGCCCTCCTCCGGATTTAGCCGGTGTTGGACTGAGAAGAGACAAGAGTTACAAAGGATTCCGTAGATTACTTGATTCACCCTACCCTTCAGTTTTGGGACTTTTAAAACATTGAGACATGATGTACAGACAGTAAAGTATATAAATCTTAGCACATAGTTCAAATAATTCAGCTCAATAATTATGTTAATTTTATCATATATAGACTGTTACATAATCATCATTGAATCAAGATATAGAATATTTCTACATTGAACACCCAGAAAGTTTGTTCATACTTTTCCCCTGTTGATCTCTCTTCCTCCCTTCACCTCTGCCACCATGACAACCCCTATTTTTCGTCTGTCACCATAGATGATGCTTGCCTGATCTTGAACTTGTATTATAAATGCAATAATACATTGTACATACTTTTTTGTGTTTGACTACTTTTGGCTCAACATCATGGTTTTGAGATTCATCCATATTGTGTGTATCTGTAGTGGCTTTATTTTAATTGCAGAATATGCTATTTATCTATCTTTCTTTTAAAGAACATTTGGATTGTTTCCAGTTTTGGCTACTGATTTAGTTTGTTAGGGCTGCCGTAATAAAATACCACAGATGGGGTGACTTAAACAACAGAAATTTATTTTTCTCACGATACTGGAACTAGAAGTCCCAGATCAAGGGTCGACAGGGTTGGTTTCTTCGGAGGAACTCTCTCCTTGGCTTGTATCTTCTCTCTGTCACATTCGATTAGAGTTCACCCCAATTACCTCATTTAACCTTAATTACTTCTTTAAAAGCCTCATCTCCAACTACAGCCACATTCTGAGGGACTAGGGCTTCGACATAAGAGCTTTGGAGGAGACACAGTTCAGTCCATAGCAGCTACTATGAATAAAGCTGCTGTAAACATGTGTGTATATATTTTGCACAGGTACTGTTTTCCAAAGTGGTTGAACCAATATACACTCCCATCAGCAATGTAGGAAAGCACAGTTGCTCTATAGCCTCACTGGCCATTTCATTTTCCAGATGAGAAACAGAGACCCAGAATGAGAAACAGAGAGGAGCTGAAAGTCCCCCTTTCCCACATGCAGATCGTGAGCTGGAGGTTGCAGAGCAGAGCAAGCAGAGGAAGCCCGTCCCAAACCTGCTTCGGGAATTGCTGAAACTCCCCAACACATCGCCTCATCCAATCTTTCAATTGTTTATCAAAAAGTACACAGAGAACCACCGAGGTTCGGGTCAGGTGCTAGGCTCTAAAGTTAGCTGACAAACAAGAACGATGTAGAACGTCAACTCCAGTTGTAGCAGCAGGCAATGAACACACACAACTAAGTAATTACAGGCTGTGGTTAAGTGCTGGGTAAGGAATGAATGGAACTTGAACAACAGATACGGGGTTTGAGGTGGAGAGAGTAAAATTTCATTTTGATGAGTTGCTCTGAAGGGCCTCTCTGAAAGGCAACAAACATACGGAGAGTCCTGGCGGGTGAGAAGGTGCCAGTCGGACCACGGAGCAAGGAAAGTGTTGAGGCAGGGAGAACAGGAAGAATACTAGCCCTGAAGCGCAGGCAGCTTGGGGGTGGGGTGGGGTGGTGCAGGGGTGAAGACAGGAAATAACTGTCTGTGTGACTGGATCTGAGTGGACAAGGGGAGAAGGGAGGCAGGAGATGAGGTCAAGAGGGCCAGATCTATACCATGTTGGGCTCCCAGGTCACGGGAGGAGCTGGAGAGAGCAATGGGAAGCCGTTGTAGGGTTTTAAGGGGAGTGATAACCTACATCCAGGTGACATTAACAAACGTATCATTTGGGGTGCAAGGAAGAAGATGGGGGCAAATGCTTTAGGAGCTTTTACCCTTGCCTGAGGGAGACATGAAGTGACTTGGATTCAGGAGGGGGCAGAAGAGATTTTGGCGGTGGAACTGACCGAACATGATGATGGGTTGGGTGGGCCTGCTGAGAAAGGAGGGTGAGTCAAGAACGACTTCTAGGTTTTGAGATTTTGATTTTTCAGGTATTACCTACCAACCGTAGACTGGGCACTTCCTTGTCCATCTTATTACTGTATATCTTGAGCCTCAGAGTGCAGGAGGTGTTCCATAAATGTCCTGGAATGAATAACTGATTGAATGTCTGAATGTTTTAGCATATAGAATAAGCTCAATATGAGTTTTTTTGGAATGTTTCAATGGAAGTAAACGTCACATAACATAGAATTAACCATTTTAAAACGTATAATTCAGTGGCATTTGGTACATTTACAATGTTGTGCCACCATCACCTCTGTCTTCTTCCAAAATATTTTCATCACCCCCCAAAGGAGATCTACCCGCTGAGCAGAGTTCCATTCTCTCCTCCCCCCAAACCCAGGAAACCACTAATCTGCCTTCTGCACCTATGGATTTACCCATCTCTAGATGGTTTATAAGCATCCTACAATGTGTGATCTTGTGTCTGATTCCTTTCTACATGACATTTTAATAGCATAACATTCTTGGTTTTCATCCGCAGTGTAGCATGGCTGGAAAATATTCTATTGTATGGATATCCCCATGTTGTTTAGACATTTATCCCTCAATGGGTGGTTGTTTCCACCCCTTGGCTATTGTGAATAATGCTGCTATGAACATTGATGTGTAAGTGTTTGTTTGAAGACCTGTTTTCAGCTCACTTGGGTATATAAGCAGGAGTGGAATTGCTGGGTCCTATGTTCAACTTTTTGGAGAGCTGCCAAACTGTGTTCCAACAGCTCAATAAAGTGTTTTCCAAATGAAAAACAGAGAAAAGTTAGGTGGAGGCCTGGGAGGCAGGGAAGAGGGCTTTGGGGATCCTCTACTACAAGCAGCACTGGACCGTGCCATTTGCAGACTGTGTTCTGCTTAAGGACTCTGGGCTGACTCTTCATCCT